>JASDQU010242680.1:105209-157462 GCA_032191745.1 Picea mariana
AGATATCATTGAATATCAAGAAGTGCATCTTTGAGACACCTTTTGGAATATTATTGGGCCATATAGTGTGTAAACAAGGCTTGCTAGTTGATCATGCCACGATTGTAGTTATTGTCAACTTACCACCACCAAAATCAGTACACCAGTTAAGAGCAACATTGGGACATACACGTTACTACAAATTTTTTATAAAAGGGTATGCGTAGATCACCGGGCCAATGGAAAAACTCCTAAAGAAGGATACTAAATTTTAGTGGAATGAGGACTGCCAACAAAGTTTGGACACCCTAAAAGTAAATATGGTCACAACACCTATTCTAGTATTTGCAAACTGGGAAAATAGTTTTCATATGCATGTAGATGCATCAACTGTAGCACTTGGAGCAATTCTGGCACAGCCAGAAGCATGAGATTTAGACCACCCTATAGCATTTGCAAGCAGAAAACTGTCAGAATCAGAGCAGAACTACAATACTACAGAAAGAGAAGGCCTAACTATCGTCTATGCACTTCAAAAGTTTAAACATTACTTACTGGGCAAACACTTTAATATGTTCACAGATCATTCATCCCTCAAATACCTAGTCAACAAGCTAGTGTTGGGGGGGATGATATGTAGATGGCTACTGTTATTTCAAGAATTTGACTTTGAAGTGATAGTCAAGCCAGGGAAGGTGAATGCAAGACCTGATCACCTATCAAGGGTAACGAATGGAGAAGAACCTACCAACTTGGAAGACAACTTCCCTAATGCGCAGTTATTTTCAATCCAAATAGTTGATGAATATTTTTCTGATATTATTGAATACTTGAGTACATGGGTTGTGCCACAAGAGTTTAACACTACACAGAAGAAAACTCTGGTAGTCAAAGCTGCATACTATCAATTGATTGCAATAGACTTATACAAAATGGGCGCATACAACAATTTTAGAAGATGTGTACTAGAACATGAGAGGCCTAGGACTTTGGCAGATTCTCATGAGGGAATAGTTGGAGGACACTATGCAGGAAAAGCTATCGCATTGCGGTATTGTGCGCATGACTATGGTGGCCAACAATTCACAAATATGCTAAGGAATATTTCTAGATATGTGATGTATGTCAGAGGGTCGGTAAACCTAATAGAAGGGATGAGATGCCCCTAAGACAACAAGTAACCTTGCAAGTATTTGACAAATGGGCAATAGACTTTGTGGTCCCTAGTTGCAGAATTTCGATACTCTTCCAACTCCCTTTTATATAGGAACTCCAAGAAATACAACAGTATCATAGAAGTCATAGCCATCTTTCCCTTGAATAATAAAATTGCATCTTTAGGAGGTCCAATGAAGACCTGACCTCATTAGGGCACTCAAACTGGATTTTTTTCATAATGAACCATATCCCTTTACAATGTTTCTCTATGATAACCAAGAATTCCCGATAGTCAATCCAAATTCCGATCCACTCAATATTAGTCATAGCTAGGATGGGATACTCAGCTACTCCTTTGGGATTAGATACTTGAGTTGGAATAATACTTGGATCCGAGACTGGGGGAGAAAAGAAAGAAGCGCGTAGATATGCAGGAGCCAAAGAGATGTTGCTAACCCAGTCGAACCACTCAATCCAGGCAGAGATGCGAGTCATTGCTTGGTAGGATGGAATATTCTAATTGTTGGGACCAATTAATCCACCAACAAAAAGGTCAATAGTGAGATATATCATTACTGCGACATAATACTTAGCAAAATGGGCAGAAGCAACACCAATCAAAGACTGCAGTGCAGAGACAACAACACACTTCTTATTTGACCAAGTGATCACTAGATTTGGTTGTCCAAGGATTTTGATGAGTGACCAAGGTACCCACTTTATCAACAATACTATCAAGGCTATTGTTGGGTGTTCTATATGCACTAAAAACACACTAAAAACCCTCAATTAAATTGTCAACCCGGGGTAAGTAAACTTAGAGTTGTAGCAAAATATATGCCAAAGGTAGAAGGCTGGTAGGAGTATAGTCTAACTAAGAAAGGAAACTATCTAAGGCTAATCTACTCAAGCAAAGCTGGTAGGTAACCTAAGTAATTTTGGGCCAAGGATCGATGGATAGTTCAACAAAGCAAGTAAAGCAAGTAAAACCCTATGTAAAGCAAACTAGTTCAACAATAAGCAAAAGCAAACTACTAAGCATAATAAGCAAATGACAAAAGAAAACTTCTTTAACTTGCCAGCCTACATTCAATGAACAACTACCCTATGAAAGAAAATAAATAAGCAAGTAAGCAAAAGCACCTATCTAACCTATTAAAGCAAATAGACAAGTAAGCAAAGACACCTAAGTAACCTACTAAAGCAAAAGACAAGTAGGCAAAGACAACTAACTACTGCAAGTAAAACTTCTCATTGGACAACTATCTAGCCTAAGAGGCAAGTGAACTAAATGCCTAATGCAAAACTATTTCTAATGCGTGAAAGGAAATCTAAATGCTCAATGCAATGCATGAAAGGAAATCTATTCTATTGAAAGCAAGAAAGATTAACAACTAATTCTTAATCTATGATAAGCAAACTACTATCTAATCTATCAAAGCAAAGTCTATCTATCCTACAACAACAAATAAGACTATTTTCTAAACTATGAAAGCAAGAAACTATCATGCATTAATCAACAATATAAAGAGACTATTCTAATAAATTCAATTACATTCTAGGCTAATGAAGCAAGTTCATACTACGCTAAACTCAATAATTAACGATGAATTGAAATTGCAATCTAGGTCTACGAAAGAAATTGCATGAAGTAAACTAAACTAGTTCTATTTAATAATTCAAATTTGCAAAAAGAGAAATGCTTATAAACATAAATTAACAATATTCCAGCATATGACAAGTAATGAAATGGGGAAACTAACCAACAACTAAAGAAGCAAAACTAAGCAGCAATTAAATAAGCAATCTAAAAATAAAAACTAAGACTAACACTACCCATCCATCGAAACCCTGTCAAAGAAAGCATGCATTAAAACTTAGTTTTAAAATTCTGTTTTAAACTCTAACTAATCTATTTCAGCATACATAAATTCCAGTCTATTATTTAGTCACACGGGGGTTAGTGGATTAAGCTTAAGCTTATCTATACTAACTAAGAACTCATTGCATACTAACAAAACTCCTTCATATTAACCTGCAAAAGGAAACTAACACAATTAAACTATAACAACAATATATACAATGAGAAAACGAAATGACAATTCATGTACAAGAAAAGAAATAAAAATACATCTACGCTATTTAATTCACAAGTAAATACATAGGATGGTTACCTAGACTGTTGGTGGTCCCCCCAACAGTCATGGTTACTCTTCAAAGGCACACCACGAACTTCAACACAACGATTTCACCATTAAAACTTAAAAACACAGTTTTACACAATTCTGGCAAAACGAAAATGACAAAACAAAGCCAAAATCATATTTGCCTCTAACACACTAATTCTTCTACTTCTTAACAATATTATGATCATCCTAGCAGTATTTATAAGCTTACATGCCAAGTGGTCGACCACAGGAGGGTCGAACCACTTGTAATTTCGACAAAATACAATAAATGATGCCCTAACTGACAAAACGGAGCAAGCCAATAATTGCCTTCTTTGGACAACTGAAACTGAGTTGTCTGGAGCTTAGTAGTTGGAGGGGGCGATCATGAAGAAAACCCATGTGCCGGATTTGTCCATCACTGGCCGCCAATGCCATAACCACCAACTCACCCTGCATTTTTGTGCAATACTAAATGCTGGAATGAGTGTTGGATCGGGTACCAGAACGAGTGCTAGAACGAGTGCCGGATCAAGTGTCGAAACTGGAAACATGGTGCATTTTGCCCTGTAACAGCAGAAAAACACGAATTAACTCTTGGAAATCATAGAACATGATGAATTAAACTTGATTTAATCATTAAACATGAATTACATGTTCCTTATGTCGATCATATCATTTTATCATCAAATTCTTCAAAAAGATCCTTCAAAAGATGAAAAACACATATATACATATGGAAAAAGTGTATAATAATCTTCATGAAAATGATCATATCTCGGGCCCAACATTACCCCCACACCTAAGATTTTGCAAGTCCCACTACAAACAAAAAGAAATTGCCCTTTATGACTAAACTTGCGAAGGAGGGGGTGGATTAGCTTTAGAAGCTTCTCCCTCTTGCCTAGGGGATTTTGACTTAGGATTTCTGTGGTGTTTCAATTGCATCCAGAGAATATTATTGGTGGCAGTTAATATCATCAACCTAACACTGTAGAGAATTCATCTTGGGTTGTAGGACAACATTATCATGGCGTAAATGACAACTCAGTGTTTCATGCTCTCTAAGTTTGAACTGGAGAGTTTGGAGTTTTTGGAGGCTTTTGATGACATGTAAGGAAGACTTGAGATGTATATTATACCCTTGATCCTTTAAACCATGCAAAACAACAAATTTACCTTTGCAAAATTAGTTCCAAAAGTGACTTCCCATAAGTGCAACAATTCTGGCCTAGCGAACTTGTGAAAAATAGGTATCCAAGTGACACCTGTAACTACAAGACAGTAATACCTGTGTAAAAACTGAGAGAGGTTTTTGTTTTTGAATATGTTCTTGAAAAAACCCTCTCTTGGTTTTCAAAAATTCACTTTCATTTGTTAGGCAATCATGCCAAGAAAACATGACTAAACAGGAAAAACATAGTGTTTTATTTCATGAAAAACTAGGCCTCTAAGAGAATTGAATATATCCAAAACCATAACGTATATTTAGAAACTAAGATAGGTTATTGTTTTTTAATATTTCCTTGATAAAAACCTCTCTTGGTTTTCAAAACTTCCTTCCCCTTTGTTAGTAAAACACAAAAAGAAAATATGACTAAAACAGGAAAAAACCAGAGTGTTTTATATAGGCCTCTAAGATGATAGTATATATCCGAAACCATAAAGTATATTCCAAAACCATAAAGTATATTCCAAAACTAAGAGAGGTTATTGTGTTTTGGTATGTTATAAACAAAAACCTCCTCCAGGTTTCAAAATTACTTTCCCATTTGTTCAAAAGCCCAACTTGAAGTTGGTTACTCAAAACTTGCAGAAGCGCAATGTACTCTTAGCAGAAGCACATCGTGTTCTTTGATAGGGATTTTGGAGGCCTTCCTGGAGGATTTTTGGGCTGAGATTGGTATGGTTGGAAATTTGATGATGTCTGTTACACAATGGAACCATCAAGAACTGAAAATTCCTTCTCCAACCCTCTGAAAAATGGACTTGAAGTCAAACTGTCCAAATGTGCAGAAAACCCTCCTATATCGACTGTATTTGGGGAATTTATCTCAAATGATAACACCTGTGCATAAACTGAAGGAGGTTTTTGTTTCTTGGTCTATTATTGACAAAAATGTCTTTCACTTTTGTCAAATTCATCCTCCTTAATTCAAAAACCAATTTTTAAGTAGAACTTTGACCAAGACAATCTTTTGAAAATTTATGACAAGGAATGATGACATGACCATGATGAGAATTTATGACCTTGTATGAGTGGAGGGAGTAGTAATGACACCTAGGCACACCAATGACCATTTTACAACCAAGAGATGTAAAATTGTATTTGAGAATTTTATTTTGAAAATATAACAATTTGACCTAATAACCCTATTGAGTAGATCACATGAAAGAGAAAACTTGATCACGGGTGACTGACAGACTGACAAATACTAACAAAAGGCTTGGTTTGTGCTGGTAGGCATGGTGAATCAGGAGAATTTTTATTTCCTTTCGTCGATCTGTAACAATTCAAACAACTGTTCCTCTTTTCATAAGGTTGTAATACAGATGGCAGTAAGTATTTAGCAGTTGTTATTGCTCTGTATTTGTCACAAAGAGTAGTTAAGTATAAAAAAATGCACATCAAGCTTATAACACACATAATGATGTCAGAAATATATAATTTTAGCATACCAATACAAACAACTGCTGATATAATATCCCAAGGCATTGTAAAAAGACAGTATGACATAATTTTGACAGAAATCCTACTTCCTCTTCTCATGGGTTTGTTATACAAATGGGCAATGCTTAGCATTTTTAGCTCAAGAAAACTCCCCCCAGACCGAATATATGGCACATCCTCGTGCCATGAATTAGCAATAGGATTCTTGGTCTTCTTGCCCGATGAGGCTGTAGGGGTATCAACAAGTTTCTTGGACTTTGTCTGATAAAGGAATAGTTTGAGCATGAGGGTTTGGGTGGAGTAATAGTCCCTAGATAAAGAGTCTTCTTGATAGTCTTGATTGTAATATGAGGGTTTGCAAATTGGTAAATACACTCATCCCATGCTTTCTCATGTTTTTTCAACTCAGCTAAGGCAAGTAGTTTGATAAGGTAGTGGTAAAATAGGTTGTTATGGGGATTGGTTACATCCTTTCTCACTTGGGAAGACATCTTCTCAAGACTCTTTAAGAAGTAAAAGGGAAAGTTACAATGGCTTATGGAACTGAGAGTGAGCTAATAATCGAAATTAACAGGCTTTAAAGACGGAATATCTACCTTCACATGTAATCAATCTGGTGATGACTATGAGAGGGTTGATTAGCTCCTCTTTTATCCACTCCTTGGAGTATCCCTTAGCTCCAGAAATGTTCTGAAATTCACTTTTGAAAACCCTATTATAGCTTGCTCTTGGACACTGGTGGTGTTTAAATCAATGGTCTCCAACTCTTGGGAGATTTTTGGTTGAGGCAATGATTCCTCAGAGCCCAGGAACATAGTGAATAGGAGTTGAGGCAAGCTAAGAGTGCAACATTGTAGTTGATTTTTCCACCATGCTCACTCAATCCACTTGCATATGTAATGTCAAACCTACAATGAACAACCTGTAATAAAATAAACCAACAAAGTGGTTTGTTAAGGACATATACAACAATTTATAGCACACAGGAGTTTAGCACTTCAAAATAAAATGACTGCTACTATAATATCCTGTATCATGAAAATAATACATGAATTTTTACAAAGATTTATTTCTTCTAGGCAATATTATCATTTGTCAACTCATGAACCCCTCCCCCACACCTAAGTATTATGACACCTCACAATAAAAAATACAGGAAACCAGTCCGTTCTCCCGATAACCGAAGATTTACAGTTTGTAAAGTGTAAAGATAAATTTCACAGATTGGTCTGACGAGACGGTTAGGAGATGGCCCCACCTATAGGATAAGAGATCCTATATATAGATAAGAAGAGGTAGGCAAGGGAGTTTCAAGATAGTCTCAGAGTTAGTTCCCAATGACAAGTTTATGGAGTTCATTAACCATAGCTTAACCATACATACTTCATTTCATATTTGTCTACAAGCAATGTCGTACATCAGGACAAGTTTAAATTTATTATTTATTTTTTGTCAGATTACCATCCTCGCTAGGTAGAATGCCCCGCTGCCAGCAAGCTTGTTCAGTATCCCGACGGGTTTACCTAGTCATACCAAAGGCTGGTACCTGCTGCCAGCAAACCTGTTCAGTATCCCGGTGGGTTAGCTTCTTACACTCTCAGAGACTGGCCCTCCATCTTTTAAGATTTTAATATAAGATTTCTTTATGCAAGAGAATGGGGGGACAACTCTGAAAACAATTTTTTTTTTTTTTTTTTTCAATTGGGATGGTATTTATGTTAGAGGATGACTTTCCGTTATATTCCTTAGTAATTGTCCTGATGTAAGGGGTACTTAAGCAGACGTGGCCTCTCTAAAGATATGATATAATCAAGCTATTTAGTGTGTAGTGGATGGTACCATTGAGAAAGAACAAAAAGGTATCTCTAGGCTCAACTCACTTTCTTCTTTTGTAAGTTATTGTGATGTTTCCATGACTAACCGCTAATCAGACCTCCTTGTTACTCTTTAATAATGATATTGTACTCACTTACTCAGGTTTCTTGGGAAAACTGTATGAGAGACCTCTAAGCTTGATGGTTACGATGTCACTTCCTTATACAGTGGTGAAGAGTTTCAAGAGCAACTGCTTTGGAATGCTTTAAAAACAAGAAGATGAAAGTCTTTGCAAAAACATGGCTAATTACAACAACTCAGTATTCATTTGATGCTTAGCAGACAACAGGGTTCAAGTGTAACAATGGTTTGAAGAAAAATTCTTCTTTTATATTTCCTTGAATTGTCTACTCCTGGTGAGATAAATATCTACATAGATCTCTAAAACTGTTTGCAAAAACCACACTCTAAAATATAATAAACTAATGAGATTAATGAGATCAAGTCATAGGAACATGTATCTCATAGTTTTTTTATTAAAAGAAAATGTAAAATGAGGCTGCATTAGACTTCTAAGCTAAACTAATAACATGTAGCTTTTATTTACTATCCTACCCTACCTAAAAAGAAAGGGAAAATCTTTATTCAAGTGTAAGAACTCTTCCAATGTAACCATGTGTGGAGCAAGAAAGAAACATACTCATATCCATATATGAAAAAGTTATCGCAGTGATTACCTGGATATGAAGAACCAACCAACTTACTTGTTTTGGCATCAAAATGTGTTGAAGAAGAGAATAGTATTGTGGCCTGATGACCTCTTGAAACCAAATTTCAATGTAATATTGATGTTTATCAACAATAATTTCTATGCTCTCCTTCATCATGCTATGCAGATCCTCTTCTTTTGGATGATTAATTTCTGAAGTACATAAAGGATCTGCTAAGATGGATGTTGATAACTCGTCAATCTCAGGTCTTAATGATTTCTCTCTACTAGGTGTAGTCCATAATTTCTCAATTTCCTTCGCATTTTGGAAAGGAAAATCATTTTGTAGTTCATAGGACCTTGATTCTTCTAATATTTCTGGAGAGGTATTCAAGTTCTTCGCTATTTTCAAGATGTGTTCTTCTTGAGGAGAAGAGATCCCAGCTATTGCTAGGATTTGAGAAAGTTACCTCAGGCTAAAAGTTGCTTCTGAGTTCATCTTTCCATTTGATAAAACTTGGTTCACACAAAGATGATGTCCACAAAGTTAGGATCTCCTGATGATGGTAAGAAAACAAAGGTTATATTGTTTGGTTCTATAGAAGGCTCGAGTAGTCTTGCCTCCTATCCCACTATTACTGATGCTTCAATTTCTTATTCTATAGTGCTCCCTGTTTTAGTCTCTTTTAGAGACTGCTTTAGCTCTTTGGGTTGAGCTAGCTCCTAGTTTTTGGTATCGGTCTGTGAATTTTATAAGCGGAATGTTCCTTCCCCCAAAGAGATCGGAAGGAACCTTTGTCTGACAAGTCTGATTTATATTTAATGTATCTACCTTGTGGGTCTCTAGGCCTATTCATGAAAGAAAACAAAAACAAAAGAAAAAGCTATTATTTGGTTTTTAGGTCTATTCATGAAATAAAACAAAAACTACCATTGGGTTTGGGGGAACCTGCTATAGTAGATGCACAGGTTCTTACCTCTCATCTTAAAGTTCCCCCGCCATCAAGCTAATGCTAAGGTCTAAGGATGGTCTATTTCCTAACTACTTTTTACCTTGAGACAACTCCCTGGCAGCGACGCCAAAATGTTGGGTGATTTATATGCACTAAAAACACACTAAAAACCCTCAATTAAATTGTCAACCCGGGGTAAGTAAACTTAGAGTTGTAGAAAAATATATGCCAAAGGTAGAAGGGTGGTAGGAGTATAGTCTAACTAAGGAAGGCAACTATCTAAGGCTAATCTACTCAAGCAAAGCTGGTAGGTAACCTAAGTACTTTTGGGCCAAGGATCGATGGATAGTTCAAGAAAGCAACTAAAACCCTATGTAAAGCAAACTAGTTCAACAATAAGCAAAAACAAACTACTAAGCATAATAAGCAAATGATAAAAACAAACTTCTTTAACTTGCCAGCCTACATTCAATCAGCAACTACCCTATGAAAGAAAATAAATAAGCAAGTAAAGAAAAGCACCTATCTAGCCTATTAAAGAAAATAGAGAAGTAAGCAAAGACACCTAAGTAACCTACTAAAGCAAAAGACAAGTAAGCAACGACAACTAACTACTGCAAGTAAAATTTCTCATTGAACAACTATCTAGCCTAAGAGGCAAGTGAACTAAATGCCTAATGAAAAACTATTTCTAATGCATGAAATGAAATCTAAATGCTCAATGTGATGTATGAAAGGAAATCCATTCTATTGAAATCAAGAAAGATTAACAACTAATTCTTAATCTATGATAAGCAAACTACTATCTAATCTATCAAAGCAAAGTCTATCTATCCTACATCAACAAATAAGACTATTTTCTAAACTATGAAAGCAAGAAACTATGATGCATTAATCAACAATATAAAGAGACTATTCTAATCAATTCAATTGCATTCTAGGCTAATGAAGCAAGTTCATACTACGCTAAACTCAATAATTAACTATGAATTGAAATTGCAACTAGGTTTAAGAAAGAAATTGCATGAAGTAAACCAAACTAGTTCTATTTAATAATTCAAATTTGCAAAAAAAGAAATGCTTATAAACATAAATTAACAATATTCCAGCATATGACAAGTAATGAAATGGGGAAACTAACCATCAACTAAAGAAGAAAAACTAAGCAACAATTAAATAAGCAATCTGAAAATAAAAACTAAGACTAACACTACCCATCCATCGAAACCCTCTCAAATAAAGCATGCATTAAAACTCTGTTTTAAAATTCCGTTTTAAACTCTAACTAATCTATTTCAGCATAGATAAATTCTAGTCTATTATTTAATCACACCGTGGTTAGTGGCTTAAGCTTAAGCTTATCTATACTAACTAAGAACTCATTGCATACTAACAAAACTCCTTCATATTAACCTGCAAAAGGAAACTAACACAATTAAACTATAACAACAATTTATACAATGAGAAAACGAAATGACAATTCATGTACAGGAAAAGAAATAAAAATACATATACGCTATTTAATTCACAAGTAAATACATAGGATGGTTACCCAGACTGCTGGTGGGCCCCCCCAACAGTCGTGGTTACTCTTCAAAGGCACACCACGAACTTCAGCACAACGATTTCACCATTAAAACTTAAAAGCACAGTTTTACACAATTCTGGCAAAACAGAGCCAAAATTGTATTTGCCTCTAACAAACTAATTCTTCTACTTCTTAACAATCTTATGATCATCCTATTAGTATTTATAAGCTTACATGCCAAGTGGTCGACCACAGGAAGGTCGAACCACTTCTAATTTCGGCAAAATACAATAAATGATGCCCTAACTGACAAAACAGAGCAAGCCAATAATTGCCTTCTTTGAACAACTGAAACTGAGTTGTGTGGAGCTTAGTAGCTGGAGGGGGAAATCATGAAGAAAACCCATGTGCCTGATTTGTCCATCGTTGGAAGCCAATGCCATAACCGCCAACTCACCCTGCGTTTTTGTGCAATACTAAGTGCTGGAATGAGTGCCGGATCGGGTACCGGAACAAGTGATGGAACGAGTGCCAGATCAAATGACGGAATTGGAAACATGGTGCGTTTTTCCCTGTAACAGCAGAAAAACACGAATTAACTCTTTGAAATCATAGAACATGATGGATTAAACTTGATTTAATCATTAAACATGAATTACATGTACCTTATGCCGATCATACCATTTTATCATCAAATTATTCAAAAAGATTCTTCAAAAGATGAAAAACACATATATACATATGGAAAAAGTGTATAATAACCGTCATGAAAATGATCATATTTGGGGCCCAAAAACTATTCCTGAGGAATTTGAAGTCTATCACCAAAAGGGTGCACCTTACTATCCTCAGGAAAATGGAACAATAGAAGCCTTCAATAAGATATTGGAGAATGCTTTGACGAAGATCCGCAATGTCAACATGGATGATTGGGACTTGAAAATACCACCAATATTATGGGCATACAAGACTACATGTAAGAAGCTGACAGGACATACACCATTCAATTTGGTGTATGGGAAAGAGGCAATGGTGCCACTGGAATTCCCGATACCCAGTCTGTGAGTAGCAACAATGACCAATATGACAGAAAGAGGCGCAGTAAAGGAAAGATTAAATAAACTAATGGATATGGGAGAGGATATGATTATGGAAGGATTTCATCAAGAAGTACATAAAGCAAGAGACAAAGCATGGTATGACAGACATATCAAGAGGAAGAGTTTCAAGGAAGGAGACCTAGTCTTTCTCTATGACAGTGAATTTTTGCAACATCCTGGTAAATTCAGAATGCATTGGCTAGGGCCCTACGAAGTAAAGACTGTCACATATGGGGGATCTGTACGACTAAAGGATCTAGCAGGAACAGAGCTGAAAGGAATGATCAATGGGAGTCGACTGAAACTGTACATGGACAATCGACCTCCTAGCACTTAAATGTTATAGCGCAGTAAGAAAACATGTACATAGTGTACTATAGTAGAAGTTAAGATAGAAGAATGAGAAAAATAAATAAAAAGGAGAAAAATAAGGAAAAAGAAATACAAAATTAGAAAAGAGAGAAAATATAAAAACAATGGGGAAAAGTTGTGCGCAGTAACTACCACTACAAACATCAGAAAAATGCGTGCAATAAAAGGTGAACTTGGCGCAAATGCACACAAAAAGGTAAAAGTGAACATAACCCGGTCTATAAAAGGCAAAAAAATTAATAGTTATTCAACACGTAGAAAATTTCAAGCTCGGAGTGAGAAAGAGAACATGTGCCCTAGTTTCAAATCAACGAAGTCACAAGCCAAGACTACAATAGTTGCAAAGGATGACTCCAGTGAAGTTTGGATCGCCAGGACAATTTATTTGGGTCACTCGACAGGGACAAAGGCGCAAGGAACAACTACAACAACTGAAGAACATAGTTGAGATCGAGGATGTGACCACCTCAGACCCATAATCGATTAGCCCGACATAGGTCGAGGAAGATCTCCCTACAACGTAGCAAGGGGAGATAAGGAAGAGCTACAGGGGTTCAAACCCTAACCCTGAGGCACCTACGATACCGAATGACACAGTAGGACCGCGATAGTCCCAGGCACAAGACGAAGTACTGGTCGAAGACATCACCGATCGACCAAAGTCAACTAGGGAAGAAGAGGGCACAAAATCTGTAGAGGCAGGCACATCTACTACGGGGAAGAAAAGAAAGACCCATGACAGTATGGAAATTACCCTTCCATTCCTTCCAGATGCAGTCCCCACTGTCAATGACATGTCGGGAAAAGTACCAAGGTGGAGGTATGCGGACCATGACATGCACGAGTCAACCAAATTTCAAGAATTGGCTGAGGAAAACTATCTCATCAACACAGGGGAGATTGGACCCCGAGGAAGGCCAGTGCTAGAGCCCGCACAGTGGATTATGGGGATGTAAAACTCAGGTATAATGAACCTCTTGGAAATAATGCATTTTGGGCGCGGTAAGAATGTCGGTCTGTGCTTCAAGCAACTGGTTTCACGAGTCCATGGAGGAATTATTTGGATGGACAGACCGATACAGATCGACGTGACATTAATTGTCAAAATTATAGGACTTCCTACAGTCGACGTACAACCAGAAGAATTTTTAGAAAAAAAAGCACGCGAGAAAGAACTAACGGAACAAGTAAAGGTGTAGTTTGACATGACCAGGGGGAATATAGTCATCATCATCAAAGAAATCAACGACGATGCCATAAGATTCGCCAGTAAGCTAATGGCATGCAAGCTACTAAGAAAATGTCACAGAGAGGAAGCACCAGTAGGAGTGATCGCAGTAGCAGCATAGTGCACGAAGGGGATGGTGTTCAATTGGGGATCGTACATGTTGAACCAATTCCTACTTGACTGTCGTGATGCACAGGACAATGAAACCGAGTTCTATTACTCCTGATTGATAATACTGAAAGCTCTGGTAGGGTGGCAGGAGCCTAAGTTCGCAACATTCCTGGACAGGGTAGGGAGATGCTATGTAGCCAGGTACGAATCTCTCTTGAAGGTGAAAGATAACAAGATGCAAAAATAAAACAACACTGTGTTTTCCATGTTACTAGAAGAAATACAACAGTGCACAAAAAACGTATGGTGCATATTGATGGAGGTCGCGCAGTAGACAGAAGGAATAGCTAAAATCAAGGCATCCCGACATCACCTATGGATCCAAGCCACAAAGGATCCTAAGTAGGAATGGTTGAAGATGCAATATTGCGTCACCATGGAAGTGTTAGAATGTGCTCGTTTTACCATAGAAAATATTACTATTGTCACCCAACCATAGGCCAAAGCCACCCTCCGAGCACCTTGACCTTGACAGAGAGAAGAATCCTAGTAGCAATCTAATAGCCAAGGAAGGCTAATGCACCAAGCAAGAAGTAACCAAAGTTGATCAGAGAGTCCAACCCGAAAACATAGAAGCAATAGGCTTCAGAACTGGCGGCAACACCTTCTCCAGAACTTGCACAAAAGACTGCCAGATTGCAGTGCGCACAAGTTCCTCTCTGCAATTATGAGAAGTGTGTGTCAAATGAAGACTAGCTAGAAACCCTAGAGTTAGGGTGATTTTTTTAGAGTGCTTTTTAGGGTTTTGATTTAGTTACAACATGACATGTGTCTACTGTTAGAATGTGCTTGTTTAACCATAGACAATATCACTATTGTCATCCAACCATAGGCCAAAGCCACCCCCGAGCACCTTGACCTTGACGTAGAGAAGAATCATGGTAGCAAATAAATATCCAAGTAAGGCTAATGCACCAAGCAAGAAGTAACCAAAGTTGATTAGAGAGTCCAACCCAAAAAGATAGAAACTATAGACTTCAAAACTGGCGGCAACACCTTCTCCAGGACTTGCGCACAAGTGTCTCTCTGCAATTTTGAAAGTTGTGTGTAAAGTGAAGACTGGCACCGTGTATTTATACTAGTTCTGGCAGACTGTCTGGGCCGACTTCTCATTCTGGGTACTAATTAATTCATATTAATTATCTCTCTTAGCCGACATATCTTCTAGGGTTACATTCACTTGTTTTCTTTCTTTTGGAATATTCTAATCTTGTCAAAGGTCACAATGGAGGTTGATACCTCCCAAAGCTACCATAATATCAACACTCCCTCCTAGCTAGGGAGGTATAACCGATAATGTTCTTGAGCACAAACAAACCATTCAACTGGTAGCATCACAAGCTCTGTCATTATTATCCATCTGGATAATCTCCATGAAAACTGGTACAATGTCAACTGATAGAACACAACTGTGTCTATCCATAGTAGTACACAACTACTGAAACCGTGACACATAGTCACAAACAGTGGAACATATCCACCACAGTAGCATATCTCTACTAACTGGAGACATGCAATCTCCATAACAATCATCTAATATCAACCTGCACAGAAAATATTGTTATGATATAAACTGGATCATCTGGGCCATTCTTTCACTCACATCCGTGAGATCTGAAAGAGCATCTCCCTTAGAGTAGAACATCAATGATGGGCTATCTGGACTATTCTTCTCAAGCAAGGAAGAATAACTGTCCTGATTTATGAGCCTGGACCATTCCCCACCATGGGCCATTCCTCCGGCACTAAACAAAGTGCAACCTGGAGAGAATGAGTTTGCCCTAGGGTATGCATGTCCCTGATTGTTGAACCTGGACCATTCCCCACCGTGGGCCATTCCTCTAGCACTAAACAAAGTGCAACCTAGAGAGAATGAATTTTCCCTAAGGAATGACTGTCTGGACCATTTCCTAAGGAGATGATTGTCCTACACCAACCTCCAAAATAGACCATTCTTCGAAACTACTCACAGCTGTGAGCTTCGAAAGAATAACTATCCGACGAGGCGGGCTAGTCTTCTTGAGTAACCCTCAAGAAGAGAGACTGCCCTAGACCATTCCCCATGTTAACCACAATGGGAAATCACTGTCTATGGTACATCAACAATCCATCTAACCATTTTCATTATGAAAATGACCGTTCGATTTGGACCATTTTTCGAACTGGAAAATGCCTGTCCGTCAGAAATCTCAAACCACTTTCCAAACTGAAAAGGAACTGGCCAAGATGGACCATTTTTCTAACTTGAAAATGATTGTCCTCAATTAAATAATATGTGAGTTCTCCCTCCCAACCTGGAGAGTTATTTCTTCCCTTTCAACTAAGGGACTTATTTCCACGATCGCCAATTTGTCTCGGAAATATGCAAACTTTATTCTAGACAGAGGCTTTGTCAGGATATTTGTTGTCTGCTCATCTATGGGGATATACTAGAGTTTTACTTCTCCTTCCTGGACTTTATCTCAAATAAATTAGTATTTGATCTCAATATGTTTCGACCGTTCGTGAAACACTGGGTGTTCTGATAGCCTTAAATAACTCTGATTGTCACAGTGTATTATGGTCAAATCTGGAACCTGATCAAATAAATTGGAGATTAGATTTCTCAGTCATATTACTTATGTGCATGCCTCACATGCTGCGATATATTCTGCTTCTGCTGTGTTGAGTGCGACAATCTCCTGTTTTCTCCTGCCCCAAGATATCATAACGGAGCCCAAGCTGAAACACATCCTTGAAGTACTCTTTATGTCTTCTGCACTTCCTGCCCAATCTGAATTTGTGAATCCATGAAGCTGTATATCACTGGATGTGGTATATCTTAAACCATAGTTTAGTGTTCTATGAATATACCTTAGAACATGCTTTGCAACTGTCCAATGCTCATGTCTATGTTCCACTTGGAACTGACTTAGTGTGTTCACGACAAAGCAAATGTCTGGTCGAGTATTTACCAAATACATCAATGACCCAATCAATTGTCGATATAGTGATGGATCTACTGGATCAGAATCTGAATCTCTTACTTTTCTTATATCTATAGTCATAAGGGTGTCCATGGATTTGCAATCCATCATTCCAAACTTCTGAAGAATCTTTATTGCATACTTTCCTTGTCCAAGGAATACTTCACCACACTTCTGCCATACTTCTAGTCCCAAGTAATAATGCATGAGACCAAGATCTTTCATATCAAACTCAAAATCTAGTTCCTTTTTTCACTGGATGATGAGAGACTCTTCACATGTTAGGAATAGATCGTCAACATATAATAGTAGAATCACAGGCGCATTGTTCACGACTTTGTGGTAAAGATTTGGATCTGCGTGACTTTTGGAGAAACCGAGTCTCGTTAGATAGCTGTCGATTCTAGCATACCAAGCTCTTGGAGCTTGCTTGAGTCCATATAAATATTTCTTTAGTCTGCAAACATGAGTGTCTCTGGAATGTACTTCAAAACCTTGAGGTTGTTCAATATATACTTCTTCTTCGATTGCTCCATTGAGGAAAGTTGTTTTTACATCCATCTGATGTAAACTCCATACCATGGAAGTGGCAAGAGATATGATAACTTTAATGGAAGTATATCTAGCAACCGGAGCAAATGTTTCGTCATAGTCTTCTCCCTCCTTCTAGGAGAACCCTCTAGCATTGAACCTTGCTTTAGATTTATCCACGCTTCCGTTTGCTGCATGTTTGATCTTATATAGCCATTTTGAAGTAACTACTAATTTTACTTTAGGTCTAGGCACAATTTCCCATACATCATTTTTCATGATGGATTGTTGTTCTTCCATCATAGCTTCTTTCCATTGTTTCTTCTGAATTGCCTCTTCAAACATGGTAGGTTCTTCATCTAGAAGCTTTGTCATACATGCTCCATAGCTTGAGAATATTTTGGGCTTCTTACTTTTTCTGAAAGTCCCATCTAGGGCCTTGAGTCTTTCTGCTTCTTGTAAGGTAGCTTCAAGCCAAGCTGGTCGTTTGTTTGTCTTAGGTATGATGTATGAATTAATGGTCTCACATGGTTGCATCATATGATCAAGTTGTTCCTTTTCGCCATTCTGGTTTTCTCTGCTTTCTTCAATATGATCTTCATACTCTTCTTCTTCTATAGTTTCTTCTATGGATTTATTGAAAGCCATCTTTTCATTGAAGGTCACATCTCTGTTGAGTTCAATCTTATGTTGTTCCAGGATATAGATTCTATAAGCCTTGGATGATTCGCTATATCCCACGAATATGCCCTTCTTTCTTGAGGTTTCTAATTTATTCCTTTTGTCCTTGGGAATGTGAGAGTAAACAAGACATCCAAAGATTCTTAGGTTTTCCACATTAGGTTTCTTACCTGAGAAGGTTGCTTCTGGAATCATATCCTTCAATATGCAATGAGGACTTCTATTTTGGACATATATTGATGTCATGGTTGCTTCTCCCCATAAGAACATGGATAAACCTTGACCGTTTAGTAGTGCCTTCATGGTTTCTTCAATAGATCTATTCTTCCGTTCTGCTACACCATTTTGTTGAGGATTATGAAGAAATATCATCTCCCTCCTAATCCCTTCTGATTTACAGAATGCAACGAATTCCTTTGATGTGTATTCTCCTCCATTATCTGTTCTTAAGGTTTTGATTTTCTTGTTTGTGAGGTTTTCTATCTCTACTTTGAATTCTTGAAACTTGATGAATACTTCGTCGTTTGTCTTCAGAAGATATAACCAAGTCTTTCTTGAATAATCATCTATGAAGATTATGTAGTAAAGAGAACCTCTTAGAGATTTTACTGGCATCAGACCGCAAACATCTGAGTGTATTAGATCTAGAATCTCCTTAGATCTATTGTTGTTGCTTGGGAATGGTTTCTTGATATTCTTTCCACGAGCACATCCTTTGCAAATTCCTTCATGTGTAGACTAGAATTTTGGTATTCCTTCAACCATCTTTTTGAGAAAAGGTAATGCTTGATAGTTAATATGAGCGTACCTTCTATGCTAAAGTTCATTGGGATTGACTTCATAATGTACAAGAGCTTCTTCAGTTTGTTCTAGTAGTCTATATAGATTTCCTTCACGGGTTCCAATAACCCTAGCATTCTCTATGCTGGAGTCTTTATGCCAAGACAACACTTTTCGATCTACGAAATCTATTTTGTTTCCTTTGTCTTCTAGGAAGGATATGGATATAAGATTCTTTTCTAAACCAGGTACATATAAGACATTGGTCAAATGAACATTGTTACTTGTTTTCAACTTGACAGAGGCTTGTCCAAATCCTTCGACTGGGTAAGTGATTTTGTCTTCAAGCTCTACCTTGTACGATGTCTTCTTCTTATTTAGATTTGATATTTTGTCTTGATCTCTCGTCATATGCCTAGAAGCTCCATTATCAATTATCCACATGTCATGTTCAATTGTTCATGTGAGTGTTGAGCAGTGTAGATGACTAGTCTTTTCACTCATGACTTCGGTTGACTAGTGACTGGTCATGCCTTGATCCAAAACTTCAACTTTGATGTTTCTGCCTTCTAAGAGTGCCAAGAGATGTGATGGGCTAAGTCACACTTGAATACCTTCTTCTTGAACGAGATGTTTCATAACAAGGTGCCAGATCAGGGTTTTAGGGTTTCTGCAACTACTTCTGCTAGTAACCCTAGCAGGAGTGTCTTGGAAGCTGCTCTTACTAGTAACCCTAGCGACAGTTCTTCAATGAGATTAGTATCCTAATGTCTATGCTTCCTTCCAGTAGTTAGACTGAATGAATGAGGTGTGGGCCCATAACCTGTTAGAATGTGCTCATTTTACCATAGACAATATTACTATTGTCACCCAACCATAGGTCGAAGCCACCCTTCGAGCACCTTGACCTTGATAGAGAGAAGAATCCTGGTAGAAATCCAATAGCCAAGCAAGGCTAATGCACCAAGCAAGAAGTAACCAAAGTTGATCAGAGAGTCCAACCCAAAAAGATAGAAGCAATAGGCTTCAGAACTGGCGGCAACACCTTCTCTAGAATTTGTGCACAAGACTGCTAGAAAGCAGTGCGCATAAGTGGCTCTCTGCAATTCTGAGAAGTGTGTGTCAAATGAAGATTGACACCCTGTATTTATACTAATCCTGGCAGACTGTCTGGGCCGACTTCTCATTATGGGTACTAATTAATTCATATTAATTATCTCTCTCAACCGACATCTCTTCTAGGGTTACGTTCACTTCTTTTCTTTCTTCCGGAATATTCTAATCTTGTCAAAGGTCACAATGGAGGTTGACACCTCCCGAATCTACCATAATATCAATAGCAAGAGGTTGAGTGGATTATCAAGGATTGGCCTGCATAGTGGTAATTGCCAATAGAAAAACCAGCCACAAGGACAAGCATGGCATAGTCCTCAAAGCCCAAAGAGACGACTGAAGTAGGCTCGTCAGCCCAAACATGTAGTCCGACTGAAAACACTAGGACAACCATAGCGCGAACCCTACCAAGTGGGAGCAACGTGGTATGAAAAATGCCAAGGAGAACACCCACGACAGTGAGAACAGGAAGCCGACCACATACTGCGTGAAAGAAGACAACACGAGCTCCAAAGGAAACATGCCAAGAAACAATAACAAAGGTGTAGCCCTCACAAACAACAAGAAAGACCACACAGGGAAAAGACGCAAGAAAGAAGAGGAAGTACGAGATAGAGGACCCCGACATCACCCTCACATGGGATGATGTAGAGCTCGTCACGGACAAGGTCCAAGACGTGAGTGAGGAAGTAGTCAGAACTGCAGTGACTGAGAGGGAAGATATTATGGCTAAGCTCCTATAGGTACATGACAACATTCAACAACTCCGGAGTTGAGTAGAATCATAGGCCACTGCGCAATCACATGAGAGGACATAGAGGCCATATGTGTAGAAAGAGGGCAAAGAGATTGTGCAACTTGTTATCTAGGGGAGGGAAAAATTCACCATAACACGTCAAATGATCTGATTCGATCAAGAGACAATGCAAAAACCCCTAGAAGAGGTGGAACAAGTGGATCTGGTGATGGCACAGATCCCCACAAAGGCCTTATATGGGATATAAGACAACGCCATGCATGAAGTACAATCTAGGGCTTGCGCAGATGCCACAAATCTAGAGGTCGAAAGAGGGGTCACATAGATGCTCCAGATCACATGCGACCAATTGACTACTGAAAAGGAAGAGGAGAAAAAACACATGGACAAGATAGAGCAGGGATTGACATCGACATACAAATGAATCCCCAACAACGCGCAGGCAACGAAAAGAATCTTAGAGGAGAAGATCAACCTCATTGTGCAGATAATTGACCAATTCATGCAAGAGATTGAGGACCTCAAAGAGAAGCTCAATTCCATGACCCCACCCGAGGTTCGAGAACAGAGGAAAGAAGAAGTTGCACTCCAACTGGCAGAAATGGAGAAACAATTCAGTACATCAGCCAAATTATTTGACAGAGAAGCGCATCTTTGGACATCATTGGAGGAAGACGATAGGTCCAGCAGTGGGACCAAGAGGAAGAAAGGATAAGCACAACGATCCAGGACCTCAGGCAGAGGAAAAAGACAATAAGCATCACAGAGCGTCTGAAAGGAATGCAAGATATGAAGAAGCTGTAAGTAGAGATAAAATCAGTGCAGCCACAGAAGCATGAAAGATAGGTGCAGATGGAACCCCTTAGAAAACAAGCAGTGTAGATGATCATGTAGCTGGAGGAGGAGAAGAAGAACATTGCACAAGAACAGACAGAGTGCGCAACAATGATCTAGAAGGAGATCGCATCACAAGCATTAGAAGTTCTTGCAGAGAAGGTCACGCAGGTCTAGGCAAGAGGAAGGGAACTTGCAGACAAGTTCCACAGCTTAGCATAGGTTGTTGAGGGAGCGCGCACTACCTAGTTGGCTCAAGACGAGCCACATGTTAGTGTTGGGGGCCTATTGGGCGTAGGCTGTTTTTTAGGAAGAGTCAAATTTTTGGAAAGTAAAGCTTAAATTTGGAAAAAGAAAGTTGGCAAGAAAAGCAACATGTGCGAGGAAAAGCTACATGCAAAGGAGGAAAGCATGCAAGGCGCACATGCAAGAAAACCTAACCATGTTAGGTTAAGGGTGTTGGCCCTTGGTTATAGAAGGAATTGAAGAACAAGGAAGAAAATGGAAAAATCAAACTTCGCGGAAGGCACAATAATTGATACTAGGTCGAAGTGAGCAAAAGAACATAAAAGATGGAGCGAAGCCCGAGAAAGCAAGCCGTTGGAAAAGGAGATCATGAATGACAAGTCAGCAAGGAAGAAGGATTGTGGACAACTCAACAAGTGGAAAAAGCCACCATTGGATGCTTTGTAGCACTGCGCGAGAAGAAAGGAAAGACAGGCTAGTGAAGCCCTGAAAACACGGGTCAAGTTGACCTAGGGTTTTAGACACCTAGGGTTTTGGTATCTAGGGTTTTGGACACTTAGGTTTCGGCCTAACGATGTCAGTGAATGATTGTAATGTATAAATAGAGGTCTAAAGGGCCTAGGTTGGGTTGGTGCTTTGGGTTGGTATGYTATTATTRTAGATCRAGTGTATTATTGATGAGAGTGAGTATTGAATYGAGAGAGAKAAGTGTTGGGTACGAGAGMATTMTGGATTGTAAGATCTTCAGCTGGGTGCGAAGATCAACCCTGYAGCTGGGTGCSYAGGGAGRGGAGAGAATCATAGGAGAAGAAAGGAGATMTYCTAGCTAAGAGMAYAGACAAKAACTATATKCTTTAYCTCAATATAATATAGCACAGTTMTSTGGACKTAGCCYTAGAGAGAGGRTGAACCACRTATATKTTGTGTTGTGTATGATTRGTATTTTGTATTTGTCATTCATATACTGTTATTGCATTGCTAAGGTAGATATGATAGATGCATGGAGTAGATCAAGGTGATAAGTGATATATGAATGTTGTGTTGTTCCTGTGTTAGATCCACTTGATATTCCCCTTGGTTGTAGAAATCTTTGTCCTGCAACCCCGTCATAACTGCTTCGGGTGAGACTGCATCTGCTTCGCAAGTGTTGCCGAAAGGGCTAGTAGTTAGGTTTTGTTGGTGCACTCTTGGAGCTGAACCCTAGGTTTCCCCTATGCCAACAAATGGTTCTGTTGCCGGGACTTGAATCTTTTAAGGGGATGTCAAGGTGGTTTCCATCGAAGATAGAAACTCAAAAGTGGATAGAAGATGAAGAAAAGGACTTCATTGAAGCCCATAACAAGAACCCTAATCTTAACTCAGAGTATTGGTTGGAGAAGCATATTTTTACTGATATACACTAGATATTCTTTGGAGGAATCCATCAAGAGCTATACAGGTGGCTAGCTAGATTAGCCGATACCCAGTTCGAGATCCGATCTAGACTTCCTGTGGTCTAGACGTCGGAGTTGATCAAGAAGGTCAAGAAAGTTGATAATGCCGTATCACGAGCAGTAGATCGTTGGTTCGATAGTACCATTGGAGGTTACATCACAGAGTTTGTTTTTGATAGGGTAGAGTTATACAACCAAGCTGAGAGATATTTCTTTAAGGGACCCAGAGGAAAATTTTTACAATTCTTGAAGCTGAAATTCAAGATGTTTTTGCATGAGAAGAACATCTTGAAGATACAATAGATTGGTTGGATCCGAAAAGGATAATGTTCAAGAATTCAGACAGTGACATCGACACAGAAGCTGGAAATACGTGTAGTGGGAGAGTGTTTCGAGAAGTACACCTTGCAAACCTATTTAAGCAGAACTATGGGGAGGAGGGTTTCTACAATGGAGAAGAAGCAGATCTGATGGACAAAGAACATTCATAACCCGCCATAATTGAGGAAGGACAAGCTGAAGAACTTCGCCGAGGAGAACCTGAAAACTCAGAAACCGCGCAGTCCATCGAAGTAAGTATTGTTATCCTTCCTGTTGATTTAGTCTTAAGAAACCAGAGTAATCCCAGTCACCAGAGCGTCTAGAGCACTATCCATAGTAGCCCACCACATATTCAGTCAGGAACCCTAGGAATATCTATGGCAGATGAGATGAGACTCCCTATCTTTAGGGGAGATGGATATGAAGATCCCGATCAACACTGGTTTCTATGTGAAGCCATATGGAACATTAAGAATGTCAAAGATGAAGCTGTCAAAAGAACCCAGTTGAGTACAACTCTCAGAGATCGACACTAAGTTGGTACATGAAACTTGTCCAAGGACTTGCACAGCCTAAGCCATTGAATCAGATTAATAACATGTTGATTGCAGAATTCAAGAAACCTAAGTCGGAGTCACAATGTATCACAAAGATGAATGAGATCAAGCATAAGGTGGCTGCACCTATGTGAGAATTCGATCAGAGATTCAAAACCTTGACAAGCCGATTAACTTTTTAGATCCCAAACGAGCAGAACAAAGAATGGTTCATTGCTGCCCTTCTACCACACATCAGAGTTCTACTGATGCAACAGAAGATTGCTTCGCAGGTTGAGGCATTAGAGATCGCCATGAAGCTAGAATCATCCCCCATGGGAGAATCCAATTCAGGTATGAGTCAGATCCTTAGTCAACTAACTAATTTGTCTCTGCAGGTCGAAGATATGAAGAAAGACAAGGAAAAAGATAAAAGAGAAGACATCTGGTGTGTCAAATGCAGATCAGAAGGTCATGACAATGAACACTGCCCTTTATTCAATAAATATTTGGCTTCTAGAGCTCAGAGCCCTTTGAAGCAAGTCACCTTACCCTGGTGCGAGGTATGCAGAAATAGACATCGTACTGGTGAGTGTTACTACATGAAAAAGTATGTTCAGACACCTACAAATTTGTACTGTACATTTTGTAAGTCTGTAGCGCATGATGATAGGGATTGTAGGGCTTATGATTTTATGCATGAAAGGTCAAGAGACATATATAAGATCCAAGGCAAAGTTTAACAAGAAGGAAACACTACGCAGTACAACTCTCCTGGGAGAGGAAACTTCAATCCTCGCGATGGATTCATAGGAAGAGGACGAGGAGGAGGAATGGGTCGAGGCCTAGGACAGATTATCTGTTATAACTGTGCACAACCAGGACACCTTGCAAGCGATTGTTAGAACCCTTGTACCACTTGCAACTACTGCAGCTCATTTGACCATGTTATAAAGATTGTCCTGTGATGCTAGCTAAGCTTCAGGAAAGACGAGGACCTTATCAAAACCCACAGGTGCAATTGATCTATATTAAACCTCGCGGAGAAGACCCTAGAGTCATTGTTATAACCAAAGGAGGTGCTATTACAGGAGAAGACAATCTGACACAAGGGAAGACTACATAAGATTCGGGAATATGGAAAGCTGCAGAGAAGACCCAAACTTTTGATGCAAAGAAAGAAAGACAGATGTTTGAGGAAGCTAGGAAATAATTCAGAGGAAACCAAGGCTCTGCATCAAAGACAAGACCAGAAGTGAGAGAATATGGAATGCCTCTGGCATTTGATCAGTCTGCTTTGCCAAAAGAAGGAAAAGAAGTAAACAAGCTCATGGAATTTTTATACACTTGTATTAAGTTGATTCAAGATGAAAGCATTGTACAAGAATTACAAAATCTAATCAGACAATATGAGAAAGGAAAGATAGATCCCTTACTGAATAGGGTAGCACACCAAATTGGTAATAAGAGAAGGAAAAATAAGGAATTACATTTGAACGCTCAAATAGGAAAATATGAGATAGACTACATGGTCCTCGACTTAGGGTCGAAGGCCAATGTCACGATGAAGCAAACCTGGGCATAGATGGGAAAACCAAAGTTGATATATTCCCCTATAAGGCTTAGGATGGCTAACCAGCAAGTTGTCAGCCCATTTGGATGATTGGAGCATGTCCCTGTGGACATTGATGGAGTAAGAACATTTGCAGATTTTGATGTAATTGAAATAGTTGATGACAATTGCCCTTACCCTACACTGTTAGGAATTGATTGGGCCTTCAATAACTCTATTGTTGTTGACTTAAAGAAAATACGTATGACTTTTGAGGGACACGACATGAGGGTCATCGCACTTTTAGATCCAGATGAAGGTCAACGATACACAGAGCCCATCAGAGAAGAAGACTACGCATACGCACTAGAAAACATATACAAGCTAACAGCCAAACTGCAGGATTACATTAATCCTACAACTGATGGGAATCTAAGTTGGCGAAGTGACAACCCGTGCTCATCAGACTCAGAAGAAGCACTAGAGAATTGCCAGAATAATATGTATGAAGTATCTACAAGGCAATGTGCTAGATTAACCAGAGAAGTTTGTTGGATCGACACAACAATAAGTAACCTACCCACCTTTGATGGTCTGAATCCATTAGAAGCCTTCCTATAAGACTTTGAAGCAAGTGTACCAACACAACAAAGGTTATTGGCAATGGATGAGGCCTTGAAAGCCACGCCAGCAAGATGGTGTGGGACACACAAAAATAATATTACAGATTGGGTACAATGTCGTACTCATATGACAGCGCAATTCTCAGCACAAGTAGAAGGCTGCGAAGTTTGCGACACAGGTATGAGTTGCCCAAAGGACCATGCACGAAGCTGTGAGGAAGCCTGGAGCAACATTCCTCAAGAACAATGGGTGCACAAATTCATTACCATGCTGGAAACGACACCTATCAACTGGTACCTTCAAGCATAACTGCGCCTCATCACCACAGATTGGAAAGGTATGACTCAGAATTTTGTAATTACATTCTTATTGGAAAGTCAATTTCCTTCAGTAGATCAAGCACTACAGATTGTGAGACAGGAAGTATTTGAGGATGTATCCAACCTTTCCTTAGAACATGAAGAGGATGAATCGACTGTGCCTCTCTAGAAACTGCAAGGTTGTTACAACATCAATACCGACGAAGATGATGATCCTAGGAAGGTGAACATCGCGGAAGTAGAGGGCCAGAGAGATGTGGAAGGACCAGGAGTCAAGCTGCCATTCATTGGACAACCAATCAAGATTAAGAAGGTTAATATTGTAACAGAGCAGACACCAAAGTTTGCAAATATTGGAGATTACTGGGATTCTGCTACCATTGACAAGATTATTGAGTTACGGCATGAGTATCAGGACTTGTTTCCAACCAAGTTCACTGATATGAAGGGCACTAAAGGGCCTATGGCAGAGATGAAGATCCCCTTAAATCCAGATGCTAGACCATTCAAATAGAGACCTTATAGACTAAACCCTAAATACAAGGAGAAAGTGAAGATTGAGCTTGACAGAATGCTGGAAGCAGGGATTATAAAACCTGTGGAAGAATCAGAGTGGATTAGCCCTATGGTGGTGCAAGACAAGAAGACAAGCGAGATCAGGATCTGCGTAGATCTCAGGAAGCTAAACGATGCTTGTTTACATGACCCCTTCCCTACACCATTCACTGACGAAGTGTTAGATAACATGGGAGGCCAAGAAGTATATTCTTTTACAGATGGATTTTCAGGATACCATCAGATTCAGATTGCCAAGGAAGATTGCCACAAGACCACATTTGCAATAGAATGGGGGTCCTATCAATATACAGTGATGCCATTCGGATTGAATAATTCCCCAATCATCTTTTCCAGGGTGGTGGTCGAAGCATTCAAAGAATTCTTGCATAAATTTCTAGAAGCATATTTCGATGATTGGACTGTGTTGAGTTTGTTGAAAAATCACATTGAATGTCTAAGGCTAATGTTGGATAAATGCAGGTAGTGTTAAATTGCTTTGAATATGAAGAAGTGCATTTTCTTTTCACCATTTGGAGTTCTGTTGGGACATATTGTATGTAAGAAAGGACTACTGGTAGATCCATCCAAGATCACTATTATAGTCGATCTACCCCCTCTTACAACATTTAAACAGCTACGCACTGCGCTGGGACACACAAGTTACTACATGAAGTTCATTAAGGGATATGCTTAGATTACAGTGCCCATGGAGAAGCTATTGAAAAAGGATTGTCAGTTTAGTTGGACTGAAGAATGCTAGTAGAGCTTCGACACACTGAAACAGAAAATGGTTATTGCACCCATTCTGGTTTTCCCATATTGGACCAAGGAGTTTCATGTGTATGTCGATGCATCATCCATTGCATTGGGAGCTGTGTTAGCACAACCAAGAACATGAGACATCGACCACTTGTTAGCCTTTTCTAGCAGAAATCTATCCACAGCTAAGATTAATTATACCACTACTGAAAGAGAGGGATTAGCCATGGTGTATGCGTTGCATAAATTTTGCCACTATTTGTTGGGAGGACACTTCAAATTGTTTATTGATCACTCCGTGCTGAAGTACCTAGTCAACAAGCCAGTTTTGGGGGGGCGAATATGCATATGGATTCTGTCGTTTCAAGAATATGATTTTGAGATCATAGTAAAACCAAGAAGAATGAACAAGGGTCTTGACCACTTGTCGAGGTTGGAACATGGAGAAGAGCCCACTAATTTTGAAGATACACTGCTAGATGCACATCTACTAGCAATTAGAAAGATCGATGACCACTTCACAGAAATAGTCCAGTTCCTGTCAACAGGAATGGCACCTAGTGAGTATACAATTTCATAGAAGAAACAACTAGTAGTGCGCACTGCAGATTTCTCACTTATAGCTGGACATCTATACAAAATGGGCTCGAATGAGATATTGTGAAGATGTGTTATGGAGGCAGAACGTCTGCTGATCCTCACAGAAGCTCACGAAGGCATCACAGGAGGAAATTATGCAGGTAAAGCAACTGCGCAAAAGGTTCTTAGAGCTGGCCTTTGGTGGCCTACCTTACACAGAGATGCTAAAGACTATTCCAAAGCCTGTGATGTATGCCAAAGGGTTGGGAAACCATCCATAAGAGATGAAATGCCGTTAGCACCACAACTGACCCTACAAGCATTTGAGAAATGGGCCATTGACTTTGTTGGACCTATAAATCCACCATGAAAGCGTACGGGAGCAAGATACATCATCACTGCGACAGAGTACTTGACCAGATGGGCTGAAGCAAGAGCAGTCAAGGACTGTAGTGAAACTACAGTTGCGCGCTTCATATTTGATGATATCATAACCAGGTTTAGATGCCCAAAGAGCCTCATGAGTGATCAAGGAACACATTTCATAAATAAGACAGTCGAAGCCTTGACTGCAGAATTTACAGTCCACCATCAGAAGAGCACACCGTACCACCCTCAAGCAAATGGGACAGTTGAAACATTCAACAATATCTTGGAGACAACACTAACCAATATTTGTTGTGTGAACATAGATGATTGGGATTTAAGAGTACCAGTAGTGTTATGGGCCTATAGAACCACTTGTAAGAAGCTAACAATGCAGATCCCTTCAAGCTGGTATACGATCTTGAAGCTGTTGTTCCAATGGAGTATTTGGTACCAAGCCTGAGAATTGTTGCCTTTACAGGTATGGATGATACTGGAGTTGTTCAAGAGAGGCTTATGCAGTTGGTCAAACTTGAGGAAGATCAATTCATTGCAGGATTCCATCAAGAAGTTCAGAAGGAAAGAGAGAAGGCCTATCATGACAGGCACATCAAGAAGAAGGCATTTAGACAAGGAGATCTTGTGCTGGTTTATGACAACAAGTTCATCAAGAATCATGGGAAGTTTAGAACGCATTGGCTAGGGCCATATGAGATCGCTTATGTTACAGAGGGAGGAGCTGCAAAATTGAAGATGTTAAATTGAGAATGGAAGGAAGGATTAGTGAATGGGAGTCGGCTGAAGGTGTACTATGACAACCAACAGTCTCACAACTCTTAGTAGAAGCATGAAGAAAAGGGTCTAGCTACCAGGTGCAGTTGAAACTCGGTACTAGACATGGAAAAGACAATATGCACAAGAATGAACATGAGGCATAAAGCAGAAAACAAAGGCTACACTGCGCAGTCCCAAATTAAAGTACAATAGAAGAGTCAGATTGAAGTGCCTCAGGACGAGTCACAGGTGAGTGTTGGGGGCCTGTTGGCCCTTGGTTATATAAGGAAGTGAAGAACAAGGAAGAAAATGGAAAAATCGAACTTCGCGGAAGGCACAGTAACTGATACTTGGTTGAGGTGAGCAAAAGATCATAAAAGATGGAGCGAAGCCCGAGAAAGCAAGCCGTTGGAAAAGGAGATTGAGAATGACAAGTCAACAAGGAAGAATGATTGTGGACAACTCAACAAGCGGAAAAATCCACCATTGGATGCTTTGGAGCACCACGCGAGAAGAAAGGAAAGACAGGTTGGTGAAGCCTTAAAAACACAGGTCAAGTTGACCTAGGGTTTTAGACACCTAGGGTTTTGGTATCTAGGGTTTTGGACACTTAGGTTTCGGCCTAAGGATGTCGGTGAATGATTGTAATGTTTAAATAGTGGTCTAAAGGGCCTAGGTCGGGTTGGTGCTTTGGTTTGGTATGTTATTATTGTAGATCAAGCGTATTATTGATGAGAGTGAGTATTGAATCGAGAGAGAGAAGTGTTGGGTACAAGAGCATTCTTGATTCTAAGATCTTCAACTGGGTGCGAAGATCAAACCTACAGCTGGGTGCACAGGGAGGGGAGAGAATCATAGGAGAAGAAAGGAGATCTGCTAGCTAAGAGCGCAAACAAGAACTATATGCTTTACCTCAATATAATATAGCACAGTTCTGTGTATGTATCCCTAGAGAGAGGGTGAACCACGTATATTTTGTGTTGTGTATGATTGGTATTTTGTATTTGTCATTCATATACTGTTATTGCATTGCTAAGGTAGATCTGATAGATGCATGGAGTAGATCAAGGTGATAACTGATATATGAATGTTGTGTTGTTCCTATGTTAGATCCACTTGATATTTCCCTTGGTTGTAGAAATCTATGTCCTGCAACCCCCTCATAAATGCTTTGGGTGAAACTGCATCTGCTTCGCAGCTGTTGTCGAAAGGGCTAGTAGTTAGGGCTTGTTGGTGTGCTCTTGGAGATGAACTCTGGGTCTACCCCTATGCCAACAAAGGGTTTTTGTAAGAGATTGTAACGACTGATAAGCTAAAAATTAATATAAATAAGCACCTAGGAGGTCTAGGTCGGGGTTGTTTGTTGTTGTTCCTGAGTTTTGTTCCGTTCAGATAAGGAAACTACTAGAAGATCTGAGACCATTTTTGTAAGATGTTGAGTTGTAGGAGAGTCGAGTAGCTAGACCTGGAGGGTTAGATCACAGGATTAGGAGCCTGGTGCGATCTAGTCAACCTCATAGAGGATTGTGGAACCTGTTTTTTACTTGTATGATCAGAATTGTAGTGCGCTCGGCACCATCTATTACATAAATATAAATAAAAGAGCATAGAAGCCAGATCTTTGTGGACATAGCCCAGGAGGGGGTGAACCATGGTAACACTTGTGTTATTTGTTGTGATTGATTGCATGTTTAGCTTATGTAAGAAGTTATACTATGAATGGATAATTCTATGAGATCTGTTATATGTTAGATCTGTTAGAATGCATGCATAGATTTAACAGAGGAATGAATATTAAGAATAACAGGAGGAACAACCAAATATAGGCCTAAGAAGATGAAAGGCAATCCCAGATCCCCACTCTTTCCTAGACTACAAGAATTTGAGCATTGTAGTCACCCATAAGACTATCTCAGGTGAGACTGTGCAGTACATTCTATGTGTTGTGTTGCCTTCTAGTTTACCAGGAGGGTTGATAGTTTTAGAGGTTTTTGTTGGAAACCTGTTAGATCTGAACCTGGGTAAGCCAAGAAGTAGGTAGAAAGAGTGAAAACTAATACTTTCCATGGGGATTTTTGAGTCTATTGACATGATTATGGGGAAAAAATGTTATACTCAACCCCTGGATTATGTCAATGTTCCTTTTTGTTGTGTTTGATGCCATGAATATGGTCACATTCTAGTAGATCATTCCAATACTTTTTCTCGAAAATTCTGGAGGAAGGTGTTGAATGAAGGTTCTACGGTCTTGGGACTCTCTCAAACTCGGTTGGATAACAATAATCAACTCAAAGAGTCTGGCAAATTTCGATTAGATGAGGGTTTTGGAGATGGAAGCAAGTCTTGAAAAATTATGATTGGAGACTTTTCTATTCAATTGATCGAAGGAGCTCAGTTGGGTTTTTCTCCAGAGAGCTTAGCTTTTCGGGTTGTTCCTCGAGGGACTTTTTTTTCCCTCCTCTAAACATCAACCTTCTTATTTCTCTGGTGCAAGGATCAGTTCTTGCATCATCTTGGGTAAGTCTTTTCCTCTGAAACTTCTAGATTTTGTTCCTCAATATTTTAATGATGTGGGTGGGGATTGTCATCCTCAGCCTATTTGTTGAGGGGTAGGGGAAAATATCCATATAATCAATTCCCTCCCTATTTGAATCCAAATGGTCGAAATTCCTCTAAGTGCATGGATGATATCTTAGAGCCTTATCACCCCTCATCAACATTGTATATATCTAAGGATTCATTGGCATCTTTGGTGAGAAACTCCAAGGGGTGGCCCCTATAATTTGAGACCAACGTGTAGCCCTATCGTTTCTGAGTCTCGAACTTCAATAGGTTTTGGTTTAGATGTTTTGAAGGATCTTGGGGGTCTATCAGTGGGCAAGAAATATACCTTGAGACTTTCCTAGGAACATGTAATGAAAGAAATTAACCAAGGAAGACAAAAACTGATTATAGGGGCCCTTAGAGTAGGCCATGCCCCTTCTGGAGTTCCATAATGAAGGTCTTTTCTTTGAACATGAGGGGCTTGGGGGGCCTTGCAAAAATATTATCCCTAAATGGGTTAATCGACATGAAATAGCCTGGTGTTGTTTTGCTTCAAGAGACAATGGGGTTAGGAGCTCCTTTAGTGTGAGTGTTGACAAAACTTATGGGAGGGTGGGATTACTTGTCAGTTGATTCTATTGGTTTGTCTGGAGGGATTATCATTGGTTGGAACCACAATGTGTCCCTTATCAACTCACTCTCCATTTATTCTGGCCTCTAAACAAAAATATTCATCATAATCCTGAGATTCTTGATCACCCTGCTCAACATCTATGGACCTTAAGAAGATAAGCAAGTTTATTGGGATCGTCTTCTTCAATATCGGGTCTGTAAATCAGGGAATTTAGTCTTGAGAGGGGGGGGGGGGACTTATATTTTAAACTGCATAGATTTGAAATATGGGGATAGAGTGTGAGACTGGATAACTTGTCCAGTTTCTTTCATAATCAATTAGAAGCAACCCATCTAGTTGATGTCGAGCCTATGGAGGCTAAACCCACTTGTTCAAACAATAAAGAAGAATTTAGTAGGATTTCAAAGAGATTGGACTGGTTTTTTATTCACTAGGGTCTGCTTCTACAAGCTAAGAATGTTTGTTTGTGGGTTTGTAGTAACAAGTTCTCTGATCACTTTCCATTTTTTCTCAAAAAATGACCTTCCAATGCAAAAAACATTGTCCCCCTTTAAGTACAATCTTGGATGGTTTTTGGAGGATGACTTCAAGGTATTGGTAAAAGAAAAATGGTGTTTTTTCGATCCTTCTATTGGATCCTCTGCTTGCAACCAATTTGCAAAATGTTTAAAGAGGGCGAAATAAAAGATTGTGGTGTGGGCATCACTTAATTTTCGAAACAAAGATTCGAAATAGAAAGAAGTGGAAGATATCTTGGTCAAATTGTTCCATGATTCAGGGGGAGTTATTATGAGTGAGGAAGATTTGTAGAAGGTTAAATAAATGAAGGCTAAAAAATTCAAGCTCTTGTTAGATAAGGAACATGATTGTAGATCAAAGATTCAGGCAACGTGATTAGTATTGGGTGAGAATAATACTAAATATTTTCATAATTTTTCCACTCATATAAAGATCCATAATACTTTATGGGATTTATCGACTCATGATGGAACTAGGGTAAGGGATTTTTAGGGTTTAGTAGCTATGGTTGTTAATCATTTTGAATTCCAGTTTAAAGAGCCTACTAGTGTAAGCATTGAATAAGTTTTAAAGTAGCCTCCTTATTCCCTAAGATGGTGAACGCAGATTTCTGTGAACAACTTTATAGGCCAGTGTCAAAAGAAGAGCTTCATGTTGTTGTTGGTTCTTTCAGGAAGGATAATAATCCTAGACTAGATGGCAGGACAGTGGAATTTTATATCAGTTTCTTTGATTTCATAGGAAATGACATTCTTCAGGGAGTGGAGGAAGTAAGATTGACGGGAAAGGTGCATGACAATCTAAATGTTACATTATTAGCTCTCATTCAAATGGTCGATTATCCTACCTCCTTTAATGACTTTTGTCTTATCTCTATGTGTAATAGATTGTACAGAATAATCTCAAAAACTATTGTTGTAAGGTTGAAGCTGTTTCTTTCGAATTATCTGTCAATTCATCAATTTGGATTCTTGGAGGGAAGACAAATCCACGAGTCTATTAGGTCATCTCAAGAGAGGATTTGTTCTATAAAGGTTGATCATCTTCCCACAACATTCCTCAAGATTGATTTGTCCAAGTCGTACTATAGAGTGTCTTGGCTTTATCTACACTTGTTATTAATCCATCTTGGTTTTTCCTTACATCTGGTTCGGTGGATAATGGGGTGTGTCTCTTCAACCAATTTTGCAGTGCTTATCAATGGGTCAACAACTTCATTTTTTAAATCCTCTATGGGTTTAAGACAAGGTTCTCCCCTGCCTCCTTATCTCTTCCTCCTTGTCGCTGAGGGTCTAAACCGAGAAATCACATATGCCAAAAGAAGGAGGTTAGTAACCAATATTAAATTAGGAAGGAACCTGGCCTTGTTACATTTAATTTTCATGAATGATGTGTTGTGCTTCTGTTTGGCTATTGGTAGGGATGGTTTACTCTCATGGATATCATACAACTATTTAATGAGGCTACTAGGATGGAGATTAATGTAATGAAGTCGACTCTATACATAACTAATCTAAGTGAGGATCTTTGTTTTGATTTAAAGGCCCTTTTTCCATTCCAACATCACAATCTTGATGTTAAAATACTTGGGGTTTCATCTAAAACCTAATGGCTATGTCAAATTTTATTGGTTATGGCTACTTGCGAAAGTGGAAAAAAGAATCACCCTTTGGTATAATAAATGGTTCTCACGAGTTGGCAGAGTTATCCTTGTTAAATCAATTTTAGAAGTGATTCCTATCTACTAGCATGTTTTGATATCCATTCCAAAAGGGGTCTTAGATAATATTAAAAAGTATTGATTCAACTTCTTGTGGCAAGGAAGCTCAGAGTAAAAGGGCTCCCACTGGGTAAGCTGGAAGAAATTGGCTCATCATAAGGCATTGGGAGGTTAGGGTTTAAAGGACATTAACCTCTTCGAGTGAGCCCTAGATGCAAAATATTTGTGGAACTTCCTCTCAAAGGACAATCTTTGGAAACATATTCTTATACAGAAGTATGTAGCACCAGATTCATTGTTGGATTGGATAAGAAGGGAGTGTAAAAGCATCCAAAATGTTTCAAACCAATGGAAACCCTTGTCTTTGGCCTTTCCTAATTTGGGAGCCTTCCTAGCCTAGAAGGTAGGGGATGGTTCATAAGTTAAAGTGGGAATGGATGCAATTATGAGTTGTAATTGGAACATTTTCTAACTATAAGGAATTGTGCTAAACCCCCAGGATCTGGGAAAAATCACTTTAAATAATGTATTGCAGCCATGAGAATCCACTCTCTAGAAATAGGGGTGGATTTTAGCAAAAGATCTTGGTTTGTGTTGTTCCTGAGTTTATACTTTAAGGCTCTAAAGTATACCGTCAAGGCATCTGAAAAGATAGAGAAAGATAAGGATAGAAAAATTAGTTATAAAAAAAAGGGCTATGTCTGGTTTCTTAACTGTCTCTGTCCAGCTTCCCAATTTTCCTGGATACTAATATCCCTTTCAATGGCTTCCCATGAACGTTCTAACTCAACCCGATTATTTGCTGTCTGTAAGACGGTGTTAAATAAATTTAAGGCAATGCTCGTTTGATCTAATAGTCCAGGCTCGATATTGGGTTGTCTTGTAACTGGTACAATCATGAGGGATAAAGACTGAAAAGATAAATTCTTGTGTTTTCTTTTAGGGTTTGCTATTTCTGTTTCAAAATAGGTAAGAATAACTCCAAAACCTTAAATTAATAGTATGATGAAACTAAAGGATGTTTCCGGTATCTGAGTTAAATTTTGAAAAGGGAATATGCATGAAATGAAAAGAAAACATAAAGCTATCGAACAAGGTGAGGCTTCAATTAAAAAGGAATCTCACTTTGTGACAGAAGAAGAAAATAGTTAGGAAAAACTCTTAATGAAGCATATGATATTGAAATCTAAAACATTTATAGGTCTTGTACCTGTTGATAGCCGATATAGAGGAAAAACTGTAAATGATTAAATTGCAAGAATAATTAATCACCACAGCAGAGGTTTTACTAAATTGTAGTTAAGCATTCATCAAAGAGATATATGAAAAATATGAAACAACAAAGAAGCACATAACTCAAAATTGACCAGATCTGGAATCTTCAATCTGTATTTGTATTAATTCGAAAAATATCTTCAAATTCTTCTTTACAATGCACCTGGAAAAATCCCTATTTCAGTCTCCTGAAATTATACTTATACCAGATCACCAATACATTGATGGTTGGTGATTTCCTAACTCCTAGGGGAAAATAGTTACCAAAATTCAAATCTCAACCGTTTACATAATTATCTTTTATTTTCCTATCGTCTCGATAATATAAGCTTTCAAAATGATACTTCATTGTTTTATTGAAGTATCTCCTTCTTTTGACCCAATACATTCAATACATTTTTCAAGAAAGTGTACAAAATTTATGGGAGGCTCTGGAAAATCCTTTGCTTCGAAGAGATAAAATTTTCTCTGAATTTTTGGAAGCCGGTCTTCAATCCCATTACCAACAATCTTAATTGATTTCAATTTTAAGTTTGGCTTCACCAGCCACCTATCTATTAGGGTAACATCAATTTCCTTTAATTGTGAAATTTCCATCTGAATTTCGTTCAAACCCTATTTGAAATTCAAATGGTGTCTTACAATGTTTATCTATCCTAATTGCCCAGTCCAATTGTCTCTTCCAATACCTAATGATCCCTTGTCCAACAAATCAAATATTTCTTCGCAATTGTCTTTGATTTCTTTGGATATTTTCTTGTTTTTTGCTATGTTGGTTTCCCATACTTTGAGCATGATATCGCCTCTGATCTGCTTTGCGACAGATAGCTTTGGAATTTTTGATACCTCTTCATTTTTTGAGCATACAACTGCCTTTTGGAAAGTGGCCCTTCTTGCTTTAGCTTCTTTCTCTTTAAAAATAATATTATCAAAAGCATTGCTTACTTCTTGAAAATAATTCTGAATAATCTCTACTTTGGAGATTAATTTCTGTTGCTCGGCTTCTATCTTCGTATGTACTTCCAACGACTGGTACTGAAAAAATTTCAAATCTATAACCTGGCCTTTCATTGAATTCAATTTAGCCTGTAGTTGTCTTACCAATTCTTCTTGCCGAATAACCTATATTTGGCTAGTCTACATTTTCTTGTTCATATCGTCTAGACTTGACTTAAGCGATTGAATTTCCTATTTGTCAACAACCCTGGCTTGATCTATACCTTTATTTATTTCTTCTATGATATTTTTCTTGGTATCTTTTAGTTGGTTTTGCAACTGGACTATCCTGTGGTTACTTCGTTTCAACCTTGTTCTCATATTGTCAACAGTGAATAGATTTGTTGTTGCGAGAGCTCCCATGGAGCCCGCTACCTCTGTAGTGAAATATTCCTCTTCTAAGTTCTGCCCATCTACCAACACCCTGTGTTTCCTTACCATACCCCCTTCTCTCATATACATCTCCTGCTTTAATACAACCTTCCTCTTTCTACTGAAAAAGTAATCAGAGGGAGGTATTTCTTCTCTAGAGACAGGGGCGAGGTCACTAGCATATAGGACTCCTATCCGAGGGAGCCCAAAAGTAGACTGTAAAGGGGTCAAGGAAGCTATCAGATTACCCAACTCTGTGGATTTTGTTTCCCCTGTTGTCTTGGGGGTATCAAAATGAGCAATAGATGATGAAGGGGGAGTAGATTGACTGGACTCGGGAGGTGTCCTAGACCTTCTTTCTGCTTCTGCTCCTAGATTCTCTGTCTGTGTGACTTCTTTATTTTGTGAAGATCCTTCGACCCCCTGTGGATTTTCCTCGGTGTCTACTTTATCTTGTGCTTTCTGTCCGAAACCTAGAAGAATGTTTTCTTGTTCTGGAGTAGGGGTTGTTGCTTCTCCCCGCAATACCTTGGGCAAACCACTTTGTCTGTGTCTATGGAAGGTTAGAAAACTGGTTTGCAATTCGAATGGTAATGTATGTACCCTGTCTAACACCTCCTCATAGGTTTTGGACCCTTCGAAAATGTCATCGTGAGGTGATTCCTCATGTTCATACGCTTTCATGCCACATTGAGCCATGTGATTTCCCACTATTTGATAAGGGTCATGTTTCCTGTGTTCGAGATCCACCAACTTGACCTCCTCTAGAGATGCAACTTCAACCTTGGAATGACCCAAGTTGAGTAGCGAAAACTTCCCAATCTGTATAGGAAAAACTAGCCAGAACTTCTTCTGAGCTGTCTTTAATTCTATCCCAATACCGCCTGTTATTATCTGATGAGCTACCTCCCTGCACACCAGTCTGTCAGGGAGGAATTTCAAAAGTGCATGAGGAGGGATTGAACATCCAAAAACCCTAATATAGGAGAAATTCTCCTCAATAAACCAATCGACAACTGCCTTGAGGTTTCCTATGACCGACTCTAAAATACGAGGGGGGGGGGGGGGGNATCCTTAGCATTTTCTTCCCATAGCTTAGAATGATATTCATGAATAGGTTCAGTGTAGGTTGGGTTCCAACTCTAATTCATCAAAGGGAAAGGAGTTGTGAAACATATAACATCCATAATTTATGCAGACATGTAGAAGGCTACTGGTCGGCCACTGGATCTCGCGGTTTGATACTCTATAACCTCCTTATCTAGGTTATCTAATAGAATCTTGTTCCAATTGAAGCTATAGCCTTCGACTGCTTCATGTAAAAGGGGCACCCATTATGCAGGGAAATGGGGACTTTTCTTCCCGAAAAGTCTACATAGCATCATAGCCACATAGACCATGTACTCATTCAATGAGGCTATGGAATACACGCTATGGGTATCTGCCCTGAATTTTGTTGGGTGTCTCCACCAGTCTTTGATTATGCCAGGGTATGTTTGATCTGCCTTTGTGCATTCTTTCCTTTGAAATTCACTTACAAACTATTTATTATAAATGTACTTAGAATTGGGAGACAGTTTGTACATTACTTGTATATGCTTCGGTCTGAAAGAGCTGACGACGACCCCTCGACTGTCCAAAATGCTTCTCGTCTGCACGGCTGTCCTCTCTAAAGCCCAACTGATCATATCGTTGTATGTTATGAGTCGTGGGCACGTAGCTACTTTGTGAAGTTCGGACTCTGCTATGTCTTGGAGTTTATTTTCAGAATTATCGGGAAAGTTCTTGATTTCGTAGTCCAAGGTTTCGAAAATTTGCCTCCAGGATTTGATGGAATCAATGGCATGCGGTGTAGTATCTGATATGACGTCTCCTTCCGGGCTCGAGCTTTCAGCTGCTTCTTCACTTTTCGTAGGTGCCTTTCTAAGTGCCATAATGTTCGCGCTAGATTGAAAACCTATTTGCAGAGGAAAAATATATAAGCCTGGATAAATGCAACTCACTCCTGATTGTAAAAAACAAGAATGAAATTCGAACTACATAATGTTTATTAACCTTTATCTTATCTTACAATGAGCGTACTGACACAKGCGATAAGGAATTAATGTTTTAATGAGGAAGATACGCCTGGAGACATGTCAAACATATCTCCATTTGTCCGTTATTAATACTGCCGCATATCGACGATTTCAAACTAGAGTTTCGAAAGGATTGCTTTCGACAAATCYCGAAATGCGAAACGCGAAAAGTAGTTTAGTCATTATTAATCCCATTTTAAACTAACTTAATTTAGTTTTAGACTTTGTTAAAAATTCGCGATTTCGCATTTTGGAATTTCGGGGATCCTATACCCAAGAGGTATGTCATAAGCAAACCCCGAATCGCGAAATTGTGATGGGATTAATTTAGGCGTTAATCACTTGTATTAATGCTTTAATTAATCAAGATTAGTAATTAATTTCTTGTTTTTGGAAAAAACAGGGATTGGGTGTTCGAGGGTCGACATTTAGAAAGCACTTTGATATAAGAAAACCCGAATTGAGAAAGATTAATGAATTGTTGATTGTGTTTAAGAGTTTAATTAATCATGACTAAAGGGTACTTTGTGAAACGCGCGTCGGGACTTATAACACTCATTTTTTATTTTTTCTTTTTTATTACTTTTAAAATAAATCCTTTTCAGGATTTCAGCATCGGGACTCTGGAGTTTCTAACTAAAAATCATACCTCGTGAAAAGCCAAATCCCGAAACCCGAAAAAAAATCGAAAGACTGTTGACTCCTTTTTAAGACTAAGGGCGGCTCCATGACTAGGAAATAGAGAAGTTTCAGGTTTAAAGGGTAAAAAATTAAACTTTGTGTCAACATTAGGCTCCATCTAGGGATCTCGTTTCTTTGTGGGACGAGAAGAACATGTATACCAAGTGCCTTCATTGGGTAAATGGGGTCAATAATTCAATTTTGTGAAACTGACCAAGAGAAAAAATCAAAACATGATTTTAGGATCTCTACATTTGACTTTGAAAATTATACAAAAATAAAACATCCAATGATCTCAAGTTAGGTTCTCAATAGATTTCCTTTTTTGAAACTGACCTCAGATCTGTGTAAGATAATCAAAACCAAAATAACCATTCTACTAGGTTTCACCTGATTCCGTTTGCATCAAGGTAAAATAATTTCAATGTGTCAAATTAGGGGATCCCAGAAACCTATAATGTGAATCCAGCTGAAAGAAAAAAAGTTACCAGAGCGTCTTGTAATTCATGTATAACAACCTTATCAGATATAAGGATATTTCTTCACTGCCAGTGAGCCTGTTCAGTGCCCCGGTGAAGTTATCAGACTTCCCATATTGAATTTCCTTTCACCACTTCATTGTTTTCTAGCATTTAAATGTTGAGATGAGGGCAATCAATATAATGAATTTCCTTTCTTCATCTATTTGGACTAGATGGGGGCAATCAATATTGAATTTCCTTTCACCATCTGTCTGTATATACTTTTTAATATGAAGTGGGGGAAATCAATCAGTATGTAATATACTCGAGAAGATATCTACTTGAATTTTTTTTCAACAAAGGCCTGTCAACTCACTTAAATAGCTCTGGGATAATCTTTTCTCTTGCCTTCAAACATCATTGGCTTCAGGGAAATTCTTAAGGAAAACTTCTTAACATGTTTTTAAGAAATTTCCTTGAGCAAAACCAATCAGTTTATTCTTGTTAGGAAGGCTAATAAGGTTAGGATTAACCTAAACATACTTCTCATTCAACTAAAGTTAAAGAACTATAAACTCAACCTATTCTCGTTTTTGAAGGTTTGTTTGAGAATTTCCAGAACCAAAGTGAGACCTTTCTTTTCTCAAGGAACTTATGATAAAACCTCCAGGGTCAGGCGAGAAGCAGGCTTTACCGTGACTAAGGGGAAGGTAAGGGCCTTCAGAAAAACTACTGCACACATGACCGTTCTTAAAGATTTTCTTAGTTAGCCTTTATAACTTTTCCTTGAGTCCCCCCTTTCTTTTTTACTTATTTGAAAATTTCAATGATAATATTAGCATCAATTAAACTAATGATTTATTCATTTGTGTCTTTTAGGGTAATTTAGCCTGAATTTTCAGAGAAGAATCTCATACCTTGGCAACTCCTATGTTGCCAGCCAAAAAGGCTATTAATTTATTACCTTTTTCATTGGAAAATATTTAATACATATATCCGTCACTGTCACCTTTTTAACATCTCTAGTCTCTTGGTTCGTCAACAAATTTCCTACGAAATAAATAACATACTAATTGTCAGGAAATCTCATGAATCAAAATTAGTTATTATAATAATAATTATTATTTTTGGAATCTTAAAATAAAAAACTTACCAAAAGAAATGGAACTATAAAGTAAGCATGAAAACAAACCGGTATGTACAATGAGAGTTCATAAACACATTACTGCATGAAGTGTTTAAGGTGCCACCCATTTACAGGGGCGTTGAGGATGTCTCCATAGAGATTTTCTAATGATTTTTTTTTTTTTCCCCTCAGAAGCCGAAATCTTATATGGGCCGGACCAGATTGGATCAAACTTGCCATGTTTACCAGTGCCTTCTTTCCTAGCTTCCCATTTCAGGACCAGATCGCCTGGGAGGAAATCTCGATCTTCAGCTTTTTGATCGAATAAGGCCTTCATGTTATCCTGATATCTTTGTAACCTTTCATTTACTTCGGCCCTATTTTTCTGAACTTCAACCAGCTGGTTTATCCTCCTGGTAACATCGTTGGGTTATTCATTTGAATCTTGCCAAAGTTTCATTATGGGCAGAGCAAGATTTATTGGTAAAATGAAGTTAGTGCCATATACCATCTGAAAAGGGGAAATCCCAATTGATCTTTTGGTACTTATCCTATTAGCCCATAGAGCATATTTTAAATGGATATGCCATGCTTTCTTGTTTTCAGTCAAAACCTTTTTAATCACGGTAATCAGACTTTTATTAGATGATTCAGCTAGACCATTACCTTGTGTATAGTAAGCTATGGAGTGTCCAAGTATGATGTTGTATTTTTGGCAAAAACTTATCATGGGCATTGACTTAAATTCTTGTGCATTATCAGTGACTATCTTTTGGGGACAGCCAAACCTGGATAAACTATTTTCTTCTAGAAAACTGATTACTACTAAGTTAGTTGCATTTCTCATGGGAATAACTTCCACCCATTTAGTGAAATAGTATGTAGTAGTTAGAATCCACTTGTGATGTGCGTTGGAGTGTGGATGAATTTCTCCAATGAAATCAAGACCCCATTGCTGAAATGGAGCTTCAGTTTCAACCGGAACTAAAGGTAAAGCTGAGACTTTTTGTTTGTCTATAAACAACTTACAAGGAGTACAAGTTTGAACTTTAGTGTTTACATATGTGAATACTTTAGGCCAGTAATACCCGGCTCTTAAGATGTTATAAGCCATTGCCCTCCAAGCATGGTGCCCTCCGCACACTCCCACGAGGAATTCATCTATAACCCTTTCTGTTTTAGCCTCGACTAAGCAGCTCAACAGGAAACCCATGGGGTCTTTCCAATACAATTTACCATCTATGATACAATTTTTTACAACGTGTAACTTCAGTGTCCTAGTTTTAGATGAGGTTAACTCACTGGGACATTGAAGGGTCAGTAGATAAGAAACAATATTGCGATATCAGACTGAAGTAGAGAACTTGTCTTGAATCTCAGTTGTGGATGCAATGACGTCAAGCTCATATATTTCTAGAAATCCCTCGTTCTCTTGCAGCTGATTTATCCCAAGTGCTTTTAAATTTGATTCGGCTAGCAATTTGGCCAAACCCTGACCTTTGATAAGTTTAGTTGGTTTGACTTCCAGGTCGAACTCCTAAATTTTAGCCAGCCACCCGCCTCTTCTTTCGTCGTTGTCTGGCTGCACCAGGATATCTTTAATGGAGCTTGACGACACGTAAGAAATGATATTTGAGTGCAATACGTAGGTTCCGAAAGCCTTGAGAGCTTTTACCATTGCATAAGCTTGTTTTTCCAATATGTCATATTTTAGCTCAGTGTCTCTGAGACTTCTACTAAAAAATGCAATAGGTCGCTCAAAACCTTCCTCATTTTTCTATAACAACATTTCTGCGATTGTATGGTCAGAGGCAAAAGAAAAAATCAAAAACTCTTTTGTGTAATCTGGGATTGCGAGGACTAGTGATTCGCTTATTACTTTCTTGATACGTTGAAACAATTCTTTAGCTTCATTTGTCCACTTCACCTCACTGTCCTTTTTAAGCATATTTGTAATCAATTTTACAATTTCGGCAAAGTTAGGGATGAATCTTCTCAAGAAGTTTATTTTTCCTAAAAAAGACTGAATTTCTTTTACGTTTCTAGGAATATTTATGGTATCTATCACCTTGACCCTTTTGGGATCAATTTTGATTCCATCTCTACACACGATATGACCCAAGAGTTTACCTTCTTGCATTGCGAAATGGGATTTCTTGGGATTAAGTGACAAACCAAATTTGCGACATTTCTCAAAAGTTTGTTTGAGGTGTGTTAGATGTTCTACATCAGATTTAGAGAAAACAGTAAGATCATCAAGATAGATAACAATGAACTTATCTCTTTCGCCCACGAAAGCGATAAGTACAAGTATGCTTACAAATTGTAAAATTGATTACAAATATGCTTAAAAAGAACAGTGAGGTGAAGTGGACAAATGAAGCCAAAGAATCGTTTCAACGTATCAAGAAAGTAATAAGTGAAGCACCAGTCCTCGCAATCCCAGATTACACAAAAGTGTTTTTGATTTTTTCTTTTGCCTCTGAACATACAATCGCAACAGTGTTGTTACAGAAAAATGAGGAAGGTTTTGAGTGACCTATTGCATTTTTTAGTAGAAGTCTCAGAGACGCTTAGCTAAAATATGACATATTGGAAAAACAAGCTTATGCAATGGTAAAAGCTCTCAAGGCTTTCGGAAAGTTGCCCCTGCATTCATTAAACCAAAAGGCATTTTGCCGTACATAAAGGGTACCCCAAGGGGTAGTGAACATAGTTTTTTCTTTGTCATCTTGATGTACTACAATTTGATTGTAACCTAAAAAACCATCAATCATAGACATTCTGTTAGCTCCAACTCTTTTTTCTAAAACATGATCCATCTTAGGTAGTGGATAATTGTCCTTAAGTGATGATCGATTCAGGTTTCTAAAATCTACACATAGTCTGATCTCACCGTTTTCCTTTCGCACTAGGACTAAATTGGCTACCCACTCAGAGTATCTTAGTGGGACAATGATTTTAGCGTCCAAGAGTTTTTTGACTTCTTTTTCTATTACCGGTAGTAGGATAGGGTTAGTCTACCTGAGTTTTTTCTTAAAAGGTTTGACACCTGGTTTTAGAGGAATTTTATGTTCCATTATAGTAGTGCCATAAGTTCTCAATTCGTCATAAGACCAAGTGAAAACGTCTTTATATTGTCTAAGCAACTCAACATACTTACTTTTGATTTCCGAAGATAGATATTTGGATAATTTCACCAACCTAGGATTTTCTTTGGTACCTATATCACAATCCTTGACCTCCTCTGGTTGAGGCTATAAGGTAGACATCAAAGGGATGTCATCATGATTAAATAGCCTTTCTAAGGGGATCATACCTTTAGGTATCTGATTATTTTTTAAAACAAGCATCCGGTGGTTAACAATTTTATCTTGGAACTCTTGGGGGTTTTCTCCCTCTTGCATGATCCAAATAGGGTCATTCTGGTTTACTTGGTCGATATGCATTTCGAAAAAGTCATCACTGTCTCTAAAAACTTCCGGAGTTGTTCATCGTCCTCAAAAACTTGCCAATGTTGTATGTTATTCGGTATGGAAGGCCTATGTCTCATTAGTATATGGTATTTTAGTTTGAAAGCAGTGGGAGGTGTGAACGTTGAAGCTTCTTTGGCTAATGCATCCGCTTGTTGATTTTATGCTCTTAGAATATAATGAATATTAACAAAGGAGAAAAAGTTTTTGATCAGATCCCAAACACAATTTCGATAAGACCTTAACCTAGGATGTTTGGCCTGGTATTGACGATTTACCTGTTTCACGATTAGCTCTGCATTGCCAAAGACTTCCAAGTTTTTAATTTTCATTCTCCTAGCATCTTCCAATCCTAACACTAAGGCTTCATACTCGCATACATTATTAGTGTGGTCAATGTCCCACTGTAACCTATAAGAGAAAGGGGTAACGGATTTGTCACTAGGTGCCACAAAAATCACCCCAGCTCCTGCCCCAAAATAAGATGAGGCACCATCAAAAAACATTTTCCAGACACCAGTGCTATATACATCCTGTTTTATTTGTTCTTTTTCTTTTTTATTTTCTGTACAACTTTCCTCTATACATACATCAATATCGTCATCGATAGATAAAATACAATTGCCTAAATCTTGATTAGCACTGTAAACAAGGTAGTTATTTGGGTTATGTGGGTCACTTACCATGAATGCTAACTTGGTTTCTTTGTACAAGCACGTGAATTGTCCTCCAAAAACCGGGATCCTCCAAGTTTGGCGCCCCAAGACCTGGATAATAGCATGCCATACTTTGGGGGTATATCAACGACAACCACATCCATTAGAACGCCTTTCACAGGTATCTCTGCAAGATTAATGACTAAATCTTTTATCATGCCTATACACTTAACTTTTCTTGAATCGAATGAATATAAATCTCCATAAGGTCTGGTGATTTCAAGACCAAGTCTATCCATAATGGATTTAGGCATTACATTGTGAGAGGCTTCAGAATGTAACATGCAATTATGGAGTAGGTGATCGTGCACAGTCAGAGTGATATAGAAAGGGGTAACGGTGTCTTTGGCACCTTCGAAATGTGGGCCGAAAATTATGTTAGGCTTGTCGTCTTCTAAATTTGTAATATTGGCCTGGCTTTCGTTTTCTGAAAAATTGATTAATTTAGCGATTTGTTTTCTATAAATTGGATTTTTTGCCAGTTCAACAAGGGGTATAGGGATTTTGATTTTATTTATTTTATTTTCCAGATCAAAACTTCCTATTGTTTTGTCAATCTCTATGGTTTGGGTTTCTAACCCCTTCTTTTCAGATTTCTTTTGTTGTGAGGTTTTCGTTTCAGTTGCAGGAACCTCTACTTTCTATGTGTTTATGACTGGTGTATCTGTTGACTTTGTCTTAGTAGGCTGTGTGTGAGAGGTCTTAGTTCTTATAGTCTGTTTTTCAACATTTTTTGAAACTGACTCGTCTGTTTCACCCCTCGGAAAAATCTTTTTCACTGGGTGAGTTGCGAGGCTCTTGTTTCTAGGCCTTAGATTGTACGTTTGGTGGAGTTCGACCATTATATCGTCTACGATTCCCTGATAGGTTGAATCTTCCGTAATACCGTTGTTCTTGTTATTCTCATATCTATGTTTTGTAGTTGCATATTTTTCATAATCTTGCCTTGTTAAAAAAGGTTGTAGGTAGTCATCGCCAAAATTATTTATGTCTTCTTTTAGTTCCTCAAAATCTTCCACATCTCCTCCTCCTATAAAGTTTTTGCTTTTAAAGGGGGTTTGGATTTTTTGATCCTCATTCTTAATTTGTCTTGGTGGATTTTGAGGGTTAGGATTCCTTCTGAAATTCTTTTTGGGAAAATGCTCATTCTTCACTTGATCTAGTTCCATTCTTGAGATCTTATTTGACAACTCTTTGATTATTCTTGCCATGTCGTCCATTTTGTCTTCTGATGATCTTCCTGATCCAGAGGGTCCCCCTTGTTCTCTGCATCTTCTAGTTTCTTTGTTTGCAGTCTCAAATTTGGTTTTCAGCTTTCCTGATGCCATCATGTTTGATTCAATTTCTAAGGCATCATCTTGCATTTTAGTGAGGTCTACTGATCTCCTCTCCCTCAATAAGAGGGCGAAATCAGGGTCAAAAGTTATTGTGAAGGTTACTTTCGTTGCGGGTTGGGAGGGTTTGACCTCAGCTGGAATTTTATTATACAATTTATTAAACCTTTGGGTAAACTCGAGAACTGATTCAGAGTTTTTCTTTCTTAGAGCCCCAAATTCAGTTAGATAATAGAGATGGTCTTTCCTTCCCCCCCATTGTCTAATAAAAGCATTTTCAAGTTCCTCATATGACGATATAGATCCTATTGCTAGACCTATGAACCAGGTTCTTACCTGAACTTCAAAAGTCTGAACCAAGGGTCTCGAGTAGACATCTTCATGTTCGAGTCCAAGGAAGTCAGTGAATTGGTCAAAGAAATTGATGTGTTCGGCTGCAGTCAAATCACCCTCTCCTATGAATTTTGGAAGATTGTTCATGTAGTTTTCAGGTAAGTCATGGAGGGGAACTCGGAGGACCAAAGGAGCATATCTGGCAGCCACCTTTGCAAAGATTCAAGGGGGTGGTACTTGGCGGCCTGCTCCTCCTCCTCCAACACCACCTCCAGCAGCACCTCCTCCGGCCACAACCATTGATGATTTAAAGGTTCATGCTTGCAGACTATAAGGAAGGGTTTTAGGAAATTGGTTATCAAGGGACAGGAAACTCGAGGAAGGGGAACTAGGGAAAAGTGGACTAGTTTCTTTAGACTCACATGGTGAATATAAAGGAGAACCAACAGGATTCGTGTCAAGAAAAATAGGATGATCATAGGAGTTATGAGAGATAGGAAAATGAACTTCGTGAAGTGAAGAGGTGTCAATCGAAGCGGTAAGTGAGGCAGATGTTTTACCTCTATTGGTGAGATAAACGATTGGGAAAATCTCAGTTTTAAAATCAGGCCAGACCAAACCAGGCTCAAGGGTTACAATCCTATCTGCAGGTAATTCCCCGTGAGGAGGTTGGGTATTCGATCCTTCAAATTGACCTCTAGTATTCGACTCTGTAATTTTAAGTTGACAAAACTTATTTGTCAATGATACAGTCTATTTAAGATATCTTCTTGATTTAAATTTTTTTTTCTAGATCGGGAAAAGGCGAAGTCTGTTTATCGTCTGGGTTTTTCCTAGTGTTCTTTTGTTTTAAAGCCAGTTTATTTACCGTGGATTCACCAAATAAAATATAAAGGTATCCTTATAAGGTTTTCAATCTTTGTTCACTATCAAAGAGAGAAAGTGTCAATGTCATTCTTCCCAGGGAAAAAGCTTCATTTCTTTGTTCCCCGACAGCGGTGCCAAAAAAATGTTGTTCTTGAGCTTATACTTTAAGGCTGTAAAGTATACCATCAAGGCATCCGAAAAGATAGAGAAAGATAAGGATAGAAAAATCAGTTATACAAAAAAGGGCTATGGATGGTTTCTTAACTGTCTCTGTCTAGCTTCCTAGTTTTCCTGGATACTAATATCCCTTTCAATTGTTGCCCATGAACATTCTAACTCAACCCAGTTATTTGTTGTCTGTAAAATGATGTTAAATAAATTTAAGGCAATGATCGTTTGATTTGATAGTTTAGGCTCGATATTGGGTTGTCTTGTAACTGGTACAATCATGAGGGATAAAGACTGAAAAAATAAATTCTTGTGTTTTTTTTTAGGGTTTGCTATTTTTGTTTCAAAATATGTAAGAAGAACTCAAAAACATTGAATTAATAGTATGATGAAACTAAAGGCCGTTTCCGGTATCTAAGTTAAATTTTGAAAAGGGAATATGCATGAAATGAAAAGAAAACATAAAGCTATCAAACAAGGTGAGGCATCAATTAAAGAGGAATCTCACTTTGTGACAGAAGAAGAAAATAGTTAGGAAAAACTCTTAATGAAGCATATGATATTGAAATCTAAAACATTTATAGGTATTGTACCTGCTGATAGCCGATATAGAGGAAAAAACTGTAAACGATTAAATTGCAAGAATAATTAATCACCACAGCAGAGGTTGTACTAAATTGTAGTTAAGCATTCATCAAAGAGATATATGAAAAATATGAAACAACAGAGAAGCACATAACTCAAACTTGACCAGATTTGGAATCTTCAATCTATATTTGTATTAATTCAAAAAATATCTTCAAATTCTTCTTTACAATGCGCCCAGAAAAAGCCCTATTTCAGTCTCCTGAAATTACACTTATACCAGATCACCAATACATTGATGGTTGGTGATTTCCTAACTCCTAGGGGCAAACAGTTACCAAAATTCAAGCCTCAACTGTTTGCATGATTATCTTTTATTTTCCTATCGTCTCGATAATATAAGCTTTCAAAATGATACTTCATTGTTTTATTGAAGTATCTCCTTCTTTTGACCCAATACATTCAATACATTTTCCAAGAAAGAGTACAAACTTTCCGGGAGGCTCTGGAAAATCCTTTGCTTCGAATAGATAAGATTTTCTCTGAATTTTTGGAAGCTGGTCTTCAATCTCCTTACCAACAAACTTAATTGATTGCAATTTTAAGTTTGGCTTCACCAGCCACCTGTCTATTAGGGTAACATCAATTTCCTTTAATTGTGAAATTTCCATTTGAATTTTGTTCCAACCCTCTTTGAAATTCAACTGGTGTCTTACAATGTTTATCTGTCCTAATTGCCCAGTCCAATTGTCTCTTCCAATACCTAATGATCCCTTGTCCAACAAATCAAATATTTCTTCGCAATCGTCTTTGATTTCTTTGGTTATTTTCTTGTTTTTTGCTATGTTGGTTTCCCATACTTTGAGCATGATATCGCCTCTGACTTGCTTTATGACAGATAGCTTTGGAATTTTTGATACCTCTTCGTTTTCTGAACATACAACTGCCTTTTGGAAAGTGGCCCAATACCACCTATTACTATCTGATGAGCTACCTCTCTGCACACCAGTCTGTCAGGGAGGAATTTTGGAAGTGGATGAGGAGGGATTGAACATCCGAAAACTCTGCTATAGGATAAATTCTCCTCAATAAACCAATCGAAAACCGCCTTGAGGTTTCCTATGACCAACTCTGAAATACGGGGGGGGTGCACAACCATACAACATCTGATGCACCGGTATCACCACGAAATGACAAATTTCATAAAAAGAATCCTTAGCATTTTCTTCCCACATCTTAGAATGATATTCATGAATAGGTTCAGTGCAGGTTGGGTTCCAACTCCAATTCATCAAAGAGAAAGGAGTCATGAAACATATAGCATCCATAATGTATGTGGACATGTAGAAGGCTACTAGATCTCGCTGTTTGATACTCTATAACCTCCTTATCTAGGTTATCTAATAGAATCTTGTTCCAATTGAAGCTATAGCCTTCGACTGCTTCATGTAAAAGGGGCACCCATTATATAGAGAAATGGGTAGGACTTTTCTTCCCGAAAAGTCTACATAGCATCATAGCCACATAAACCATGTACTCATTCAATGCGGATGTGGCATAAATGCTATGGGTATTGGCCCTAAATTTTGCTGGGTGTCTCCACCAGTCTTTGATTATGTCGGGGTATGTTTGATCTGCCTCTGTGCATTCTTTCCTTTGAAATTCTCTTACAAACTCTTTATTATAAATGTACTTAGATTTAGGAGAAAATTTGTACATTACTTGTATATGCTCCAGTCTGAAAGAGCCGACGACGACCCCTCGACTGTCCAAAATGCTTCTCGTCTGCACGTCTATCCTCTCTAAAGCCCATATGATCATATCGTTGTATGTCATGAGTCGTGGGCGCATAGCTACTTTGTGAAGTTTGGACTTTTCTGTGCCCCGGAGTTTATTTTCAGAATCATCGGGAAAATTCTTGATTTCGTAGTCCAAGGTTTCAAAAATTTGCCTCCAGGATTTAATGGAATCAATGGCGTGCGATGTAGTATCTGATATGATGTCTCCTTCCGGGCTCGAGATTTCAGTTGCTTCTTCACTTTTCTTAGGTGCCTTTCTAGGTGCCATAATGTTCGCGCTAGACTGAAAACTTGTTTGCAGAGGAAAAATATATAAGCCTGGATAAATGCAACTCACTCCTGATTGAAAAAAACAAGAATGAAATTCAAACTACATAACGTTTATTAACCTTTATCTTGTCTTACAATGAGCGTACTGACACAGACGATAAGGAATTAATGTTTTAATGAGGAAGATATGCCTAGAGATACACCTTCATGTCAAAAATATCTCCATTTGTCTATTATTAATAATGCCGCATATCAGCGAATTGAAACTGGAGTTTCGAAAGGACTACTTTCGACAAATCCCGAAATGCGAAACGCGAAAAGTAGTTTAGTCATTATTAATCCCGTTTTAAACTAACTTAATTTAGTTTTAGACTTTGTTAAAAATTCACGATTTTGCATTTCGAAATTTTGGGGATCCTGTACCCAAGAGGTATGTCATAAGCAAACCCCAAATCGCGAAATCGCGATGGGATTAATTTAGGTGCCAATCACTTGTATTAATGCTTTAATTAATTGAGATTAGTAATTAATTTATTGTTTTCGGAAAAACGGGGATCAGGTGTTCAAGGGTTGACATTTAGAAAGCACTTTGATATAAGAAAACCCGAATCGCGATAGATTAATTAATTGTTGATTGTGTTTAAGTGTTTAATTAATCATGACTAAAGGGTACTTTGTGAAACGTGCGTCGAGACTTATAACACTCACTTTTTCTTTTTT
>JASDQU010242681.1:26853-38676 GCA_032191745.1 Picea mariana
AATCATCGTTGTAGGGTGTTGATACCCTACCTCCCCCCTGTCGTCTCATGACCTCGATCCACCGTGCCATTGCCAGATCACATGGTTCTTTAGGAAGGATATCCACTCTAGGTCCCAAACCTGGAACCCGTTCGAAAATGAAACTGCAAAGAATAGAGGCAAACCTGAAGTTTCGCTTACTCCCCTGTTTGCACTCTGTCAACTGACTTTTCATATTAACCAGCAGTGAGGTAAACCAATCATAGAAAGTTGGTCTAGCACACTCTACTGCGTAAAACATAAGCGGTCTCGATGCTTGATGCAATGAGGCCCAACCTATGATCATGGTAAGCACGAGCACAATGATCTTCAAACTGAGGTTACTTATTTCCCAGATGGGGACTTGGCTTCCCACCTTGGGAGTCCCTGCTACACAGTGAGCTTTGATATACTCCTCGATCTTCATCCCACTCCCTATTCCGCATGAATTGAGGTTCACAACCTCCCCTCAACATGATAGACCAGTCAAGAAGTAGATGTCCTCTACTTCGATCCTCAATGGTTTTCCATCAAGCATAAATCTTTCGCTATCAGGGTTCCAGTAACCCACCAACATCTCCAACAACCTCCTTGGGCCCTCATTCCTTTGAGAGCCCAAAATTTATACAAGACACATCTTTTTAGAGCCGCTTGAGACACTAGATCTTGATCCACAATTGCATCTACCTACTCTTTCTCTCGCTCCCTCCATTCCAGGACCATCCTGCAAAAAACAAATCAATTTTTGAGTTAGAACCCCTCTTTTTGGCCATTTGCATACCTATGCGCGGCTTTCTTTGCACACAATTGTGTGTAAGGATTAATACATGCTCCCTATGGTTCACATAGGGGCGTATACCTCGTCGTACACATGACCTCAACAAAGACGACCCACGTATACCGAAAATTCTAGTTTACACCCTCAAAAACTAAAAAAATAAACCTAATTTAAAATGTAATCCACTGAATTTGAAGAGAATGAAATGAAGAGTTACCTGATCTAGACGGTTCGTGATTTCATTTTCTGATTCTCCCACAATCGTCATTTGAATCTTGGAGGTATTTTGGTCCAAATTGCACTATTTGGGTAAAAATAAAAATGATACAGTAATTTTTTATTTTATTACTATTTATAAGCTATTTTTACCCACTTTATATAGTTTCATGGTATTTTTTCACCTAATGGACTAATTCAATAGTGGTTTTGAGTTGGTTTTTTGTAGTTTTGACTCAGTTTTCTTGCGGATTTCAACGTCATGATTGGTCGTTCGTCACCTTGGGAAGTTATTTCGATAATCTAGCATATAGGATAGGTATCCACTCCATCGTGCATTTTTTCATTATCCTTCGACTACTGCTTTTTACGCCTTAGGAACAAACCCATTTGTTGTGACACAGAACCTCCCGTCTGCTATAAATAGTGTCGCTAATAAATGGTAGAGACTTACCAAACATGGGCACCCTAGTTAGATCCTCTTTGTCATTTGGTGCCCATGCCGAGTTTTTCCTTAGGACCGAGAGTCCATTATAATTCAATACATGACTTTATGATGAGCCTCATTTCTCATTCATGCACATGCGGCCTTATTCCCCACGGACTCCCAAAAATGAGTCTTAGTTAAGCTCTTTTATGACTCGTCTAAAAAATGAAAAGATTGCCAAGTGATTTGTCCCTTTCACACTCGTTAAATTGGATTTGAAAGGTCATGAGTCTTAGTTAATCTCTCTTCCGACTTGTTATCAAAAATAGAAACGATTATTGAGTGAACTTGTCTTTTTCGCACTCATATATTAGATTTGAAAAGAAGTCTATTTGGCACAAGTTTATCCTTTTTTCACACCAAGTAGACTATAGGACATAAAAAATGATATTTTTTGGCATTAAGTTGTGATTGCATCTCATGCCCTCGCTTGTAGTATTGAGCCTTTAGTTGTTTCTTGCTTTGCATTATAAACCATTGATTAAGTATTTTTTTCATCCTCAACCAAGCAGAGACTTGTTTATATCCTTCGCAATTTGACACCCTATACCATGGAGGGAACATCACCCCGAGTGTCCACCTCCTGGATGCATTTCCTTGCATTGAGCATAGGTACGTTCCACTGCTAGAACTAGTTTTGCTTACTTGCGACACTCGTTTCCTCCTCTGTATCATAGCATTCATTTGTTATGAAAAAACAAAAAAAGATGGGTGGGAAGGGAGTACTATATTATAATTGGCAGCAACCATGTCACCTTTGAACAGAGCACAAAATTATTGAGTCCTTGTGTCATCATAATTTTGGGTTTAGCATGGCCCTAGAAAACTGATCTCGTTACATAGTTTTCTCTACCAACTGGTTACTCTTCTAGTCCCTATAGAGAATGTTATTGATGCATCCTACATATAATAGTCACATCATTGAGTCTATGCTACCGGATTCCACCATATGTCTCATGCTCTCGTTCAAAGGAAGTCTATCAACCTGTGTCGGCCACTCCTCATAAATCATGAATTTGCATGTCATCCATACCCTCAGTTTGTCTCAGAATCACATGATACTATGGTCTTATCATGCACCCTGGCCCTACTTGCATCATCGGTAGGTCACCTTGAACCAAACAATCGAAATTTCATCATTGGTCGTTGACTGGGTGGTTTCCCTTGTGTTTGATGGCAAGACATCTATTCACACTTTGGGATTTGTGCAATGTCTTGGATTCCATTAGACTTATTGGTGGTTTCTTCACCTTTGTTAGCAATTTTCATCATTGGCTGCTATTTAGAGGGTCTTTTTCGTATACCGCTTGAATTTGGTACACGCGAAAGATGCATAGGGTTGTTGGTTCATGAACATGTTCTTCATCTGATCTGCACCAAATCATGAAGCTCCTGCTTTGTTCCTCATGCTAACTGATGAGAGATGCCTTAATGTTATCCTTTCAACGGGTCTCTTTCCATCAAATTTAGCTCATTTATTCTAGATACGAGACCTAGAGTTTTATGAGTACCTTGAGGCTTGCAGTCATTAGTGGCGGGTTCTCTCGCCATTGACAGATGGTAATACATCAATGTAACCTGATCAATGGATTTCTCAAGTGTTCGACACCAGCTCCTTTATTCAAAATTATAGGAATGTACTCGATGCCTTGATACCTACTTTCATTATTGGTAGGATGTCTCACATTTGTTAACGATATACCTCAATGATCGGTAATCAAACGATGTCTCATTATGTTTGACCTCAACTCCTGTATTCACATGATGTAGACTTGCACCCTTGGCGGATAGTGTAGAAGACTTGAAGACATCACTGTGTGGTCGCAAATTTCCTGAGCTGTTGCTTCACTTTCATTGGACCAACACCTATTCAACTTTAGTGATCATGGGAGATCAGATTGTACTCCATGGTATACAGATATCTTCAGATGGATTTTGAGACTGGTTTCACTAGGCCTTGTTCGTGACTATGACAACGTTTGGCATATAACCGCATTTGTATTTTCCTATTCATGGCCACAAACACTTATTTGGTATATTTTCCACATGGATCTAGATTGTATTCTTGGTAGCCATGTATGCAAAGTCAGTATAGAATGTAATGAGAAATCGAGTTCGTCCAGCTGGTTCTCTACCACTCCACTCCTAGGTTATTTATAATGTATTTCGGCCATCACGGATACTCCTCTGATCTCACACATTAGGGGGCATCTGTTATAACAATATTTGCCCCACCATTTCTATCTTGCACAAAGGGCCTTTTTCCATTTCCCTATGCAGACTTGTCATCCCTTTTTGATGAATCCAGAGAAAAAAATACACATTTTTCCACATATACGTGCCCTATCTGCTATACAACATGCGTATATGTAGGCTGCTCCACTACAACCCGCGTACATCAAGATTTGTGCCATAAAATACAAAAATGGAGTCGGGTTTCCATGTCATGACAGGAGATCTCTGATCCTTGGCCTTCCACATACTAGAAACGTTTCTACGTAGCCCTTCAGTTGCATTTTGAAGACTATAAAATCACAATTCCGAGCTATGGAAAAGAGGAGAAAGTATTCAACTTTGAGAGCAAAGTTACTCTAGAGAAATTACTTCATATTGAGTCTGCATCCCTTTGTCCCTCAAGTCTGAACACAGTGCTCATCCCCCAAGCACTTTCCCTATTGTTGAGAGAACCTCATTGTCTCTCTCCTATGAGCTTGCCTTTGGTGGATGATTGAAGTGGTGGAGGCTCAGTTGGAAGGAACTTGGTTCCTTGGTTTCGAACCGTCCTGACATGAAAGTCTGTAATGTTGTCACTTCTGCTAATCAATTATTAATAGAAACACTCATTTCCCGTCCTATTGGTATCGTGCAAATATATGATTACTATCCATGGGCATGTTTGTAATGTTTATTAAGGGATTATGTTATCTGATGTGCTAACCTCTTTACACTATCACCATGTACTTTCTATGCTTGTTTGTTGAGAACTTGTTGCAGGTATAAAGCTTTGGGTCGAAGTGCTCAACGGTGGAACATCATCAAACGTTGGATCGAGGTAGGCCTCTTTCTTATCTTTCACATTAGTTTATATAGCATACAATGGATTTGAGTTGATTTTTGCAGTCATACCTGTCTGTTGTGGTTTACCCTTGGCCATATAGAGTTTTTCCCTCATAACACTCCACTATCTAAACCTTAGGAAATGTCTTCTTCCTTATGGGGATAAAGCGTTACAACTTGTTGTATTTGTTAGAGGAAGTACAAAAAATTAAAACAATTTTATCTTAAATATTTTTAATTAAATTGTATAATTATATTATATTAAAAAGGTAAATGAGATTATAAAAAATAATATATATGATTTGATTTTGTTATTTCTTATATATAGTTTAAATGTTTCTCTAAAGATCTATTGTGCACGCATAACACTTTTTCAATTTTCTTTTCTTATCGTCTCTCTAAGACAAGAAATCGAGATCCCTTTTAACTTTTTCTACTGGAACCCTTGCTTCTTCTCTCTCTCGCAAATGGTTAAGCCTATGTTTTCCTTCCACTCTTTCTGCTTTACCGTTTGCAGTTTATCTTCAGATCGTTTCGATCCGTCGATCTACACTTCGATGAGTTCCCTCTTCTTGCACCGATACATAGCATATCGAAGAACACATTCTTTCTTCCACCTCTACATTGGCATGCCAATGATTTCTTCTCCAATACATAGTCCACTTTCTTCTGAACTTGGTTGATGCATTGATGTGTTTCCACTAAAATTCTCTGACACATGTCTTTATTGCCAACGAAATTCACGTGATCAACGTCAACACATCGATAATGTTCACACAATTACCTTTGTGTCGCGCATGCCTTTCACCAGCTAAAATTTTTCCACCTTCATCGATGCATCACATTTCGACAACGCCCCTCCCTTTCCCTTCAATACACTGCATATCATCGAGGTTCATCTCTCCCTCATCGATGCACTGCTTGTTGATGAGTTTTCCCTCTCTCATCCTTAATGCACCAATGGAAATATGTCAACCCCTCATCGTTGCTAAGCGCATCGATGCTAATCTTCTTCCTCTCACCAATGCTAACCCAATTAGCAAGGCCTACCTTTGTCCTAAGACCTATCTCATCCTCCTCCAACTTGGATCTTTCTTGCTGCGTGCATCAGTCACTCTCCTAACATTTCTAGTAACTAAGCTCTCCATGCCTAATTAGATAGTTGGTCACTGATTTCCTATCTCACCTAACCCACTTGATATTGCAGTCGTAGTTAAGTTTGTTGTGTCGCCAATAGTTTTCATCGTGAAAATCGTGCCAACTTGTTTATGTTGTGCTTCTTGATTTTATGACTAAACCATGACTTTGAAAGTGTCTCCTAGAATCATATGGGTTAACCACAACACCTATTGGTCTTGCATTGGATCTGGAATGCATATTGAAGGAAAATTGGTCCTCCCGACCATGAAACCATATTAAGCACCTCAAACGCCAATTGGATGTTTTGGTGGATTTATATTTCTACGTCTCTAAGAGGTTACATCAGTTTCAATGGATAAACTAGGGTTATATACATCAAAGATGACCCAAGAACTTACAGAATCAAATTTGGGTAAAGCAACATCGAAAGCGAGACCCGAACTTTCATTAAGAAAAAACTTTAAGTGTGGTTTTTTCGACGTCCATCAAAATGATTTTTTCTTCTTAGAAATAAGCCAATATATTATTTACTCCATTTTGATTCCAATACAACTCACGAAATCAAAATCCAACGCTCAAAAGTGTCAAAACCATCATCAAAGGGTTTCTCACCTAAACTAGCCTTGTTAACCATTACACCAGCAGGATGCTTGAATGGCAAAGTTAGCTAGCTTGTCGTAAGTGCCTCTCCACACTCTTCCCAGTGAAATGAACAAAACTTGAATCTCATTTCATGTGAGCAAGTTACGAGTATTCAAAATTTCTTCCATTTGCATTAGCTTTAGGTTTAAAGTGAGTGTTCAATATCCTTTCTCCAATTCCACTAGGCAAAACTATTTTGGTAAAGTGTCATTCTACCCAAAAAGATTTCATGGTATGACATTTTGGTATTTAAATGATTCTTGATTTTAATATGAATGTAAATGGAGATCATTTAAATCTAAAGTTTATTTAGCATATCGTTAAGTGTTTGGGCCACAATTAAATTATTCAAATTAAATATTACCCAAAACTCACATTAATCAAATTAAGGTTTTTTATCATGTCAAAATAGGAGATAATCATGGCGTTTTTAAGGGTGTTGGTTAAATGTTCTATTTTTAGGTTTTCGAACAAAATAGCTTATTTCAATGGTGGTGACCTTGGGACAACTTTCCTTGTTCTTGTATTATTGCAACAAATCCTAATGGGCCAAGCGCACACTTAGAATTAGTCTTTTCTCTCCTGGAGATGTAGATGCCATACACGTCCAGTATTCCTTGTGATTGTTTTCCATGGCCTAATCAACAAATTCATCTCGAACTCCGTTTCAAACATATACCAGACCATGGGGAAGGCATTAGATGCCTTAATTTCTTCCCTCGATATATATATATCATGAGGTTCCTAGAGAAATAAAAGTGGAGGTCAGTTCAGAAATGATTTTAGCATCGCACAACAACAACGACGGATAAATGAAAAAAAATTGGGTACAATATCTATATTTCTTCGAGGCCTGGAAAAAAAGGTCAAGTATCGAGCAAGTTTTTGGCCGATTTTCACACTACATACGGAATTGTGATTGAAGAGAATATGGAAAACGTTTTTATCTCCTGAAGTTGATCTCCTCTTGTCCAAGTCACCTGCAAAATATGAATCAACATATCCGCAAACTAAATCACTACCACTTTTATAGGTGATATAGTAATTACTTATGCCCCTCAAATACCGGAGCACCCATTTCACTCCTTCTCAATGTTCTTTTCTTGGATTTTCCATATACCTACTGACAACACCAACTGCATGTGAAATATTTTGTCTTGTACTAACCATCTCACACATTAAAATTCCTACTGCATTAACATATGATACACAAGGCATATATTCCTTTTCCTCATTTGTACTAGGACATAAACTTGAAGAAAGCTTGAAATGGGAATCCAAAGGGATTGAGACTGGTTTCACATTGTTCATACCAAACCTCAAAAGTATTTTATCCACATACTTATGTCGTGGTAACCAAAGCTTACCATTCTTCCTGTCTCTGAGTATCTCCATGCCCAAAATTTGTTTTTCTTCTCCTAGATCTTTCATATCAAATGTCCTAGCCATATAAGCCTTAACCTGTTGATCTCTATCATGCTTTTTCTTTCTAAAAGCATATTGTCAACATACAATACAAAAATAATGAATATGCCATTTTTAAACTTTTTAAAGTAAACACAATGATCATACTCAATCCTTGTAAAATTCCGGCTCACCATGAAAGAATCAAATTTCTTGTATCATTGTCTAGGAGACTGCCTCATACCATACAATGACTTCTTGAGTCTGTACAAACCTTTTCCTATTATCTTGAACAAACCCTTTTGGTTTTTCCATGTAAATTTCCTCATCCAAATCAGCATGTAAAAATGTTGTTTCAACATCTAGCTACTCCAACTCCAAATCAAGTAATGCAACTAATGCTAACACAACTTGAATTGAAACAAGCTTAACAACCAGTGAAAAATTCTCATGAAAATCAATACCTTCTTGAGAATATCCTTTTTTAACCATCCTTTCTTTATACCTTTCAATCTTATCATCAAAACCCCTTTTCAGTTTGTAGACCCACTTGCAACCCACAATTTTCCTATCTTTTGGAAGTTCTACTAGGTCCCATGTTCCACTCCTCTCTAATGGATTCATTTCCTCCTTCATCGTTTATTTCCATTTTTCACTATCAGAACCCTCCATTGCTTCCTGATAGCATGTACATTCCTCATCATTAGTAATCAAAGAAACAGATGAAACACAATCATCATACTTTCTAGGAGGATTTATGACCCATGTAGATCTCCTTAAGGATGTTTGTGGTTGATCCACATTTTGTTGATTATTATATCCATCCACATTTTCTTCTGCATGAACTTCTTCATGAACATCCTCAGAAACTTCTTCACATTCAATGTCTTTTGTAGATAAATGAGTTTCAAACTGAATTTGTTGAGATTGTGGTACTTTTGTCTATTTCATTTTAACATCTACATCCAATTTTATTAGTGATGTTTCATCAAATATAACATCTTTGTTAATGGTGATTTTGTGGGAAGTAGGGTCCCACAACCTGTATCCCTTAATACCATCACCATACCCAACAAAGATAAGCCTTTTTTATTTATTTTGGATTTAATTTAGAATGTTGATGTTTAGGAATAAGATCATAGGCATCACAACCAAAAAATTTAAGGTCAGAATAATCACAAGGGTGACCTATCCATACCTCTTCTGTAATTTTACATTATATTATTGTTTATGGTGATCAATTTACAGATAACAAGTTGTAGGTATTTTTGCCCACGATTCTTGCTGCAACTTGGCATTACTGAGCATGCTCCTTTCTCTCTCTAGAAGAGTCTTATTCATGTGTTCATCAACATCGTTTTGTTGAGGAGTATATGCAGTGGTTTTATGCCTATCAATCCCAGAATCCTTGCAATAGTTCTCAAATTACATTGATGTAAATTCATCACCATTATTAGTTCTTAAACATTTTATTGACCTGCTTGTACTCTTTTCAACTAAAACTCTAAACTGCTTGAAAACAATAAATATGTCATCTTTTCTTTCCAATAAATAGACCCACACCTTCCTAGAGAAATCATCTATAAAAGTGACAAAATATGATTATACTCCATACGAAACAATAAGGGATGGTCTCCAAACATATGAGTGAATGCAATCAAGGATACCTTTACTAGTGTGTCTTCCTGTTTTAAATTATTTCCTACTCTGTTATCCATAAATACAATGTTTGCAAAAATCTAAATTCAAAGACTTTAAACTAGGAAGTAACTTACAATATGTCAGTACCTTAAGTCATTTCTCGCTCATATGACCCAAACGTTGATGCCATAGTCGAGTAGAATCACTGGCATTCTTAGATACTGTTGTTGCATGATCTGTCTTATTTCTTCCTTCTAGCAGATAAATATTCCCGATCCTTTTAGCCTTCATGACCAATAAGATGCCTTTGTAGACCTCCATAACTCCACCTTGAACTATACACTTGTATCCTCTAGAATCTAGGACTCCCAAAGATATCAAGTTCTTTCTAAGCTCAAGTACATGCCTCACTTCATTTAATGTCTTTACATAACCATCATACATTTTAATTCGGACACTACCAATTCCAACAATTTTGTAGGAAATATCATTTCCCATATAAACAAATCTGTCATATCTAAACTGGTAAGAAAAGAACCAGTTCCTATGAAGACACTTGTGATTGGATGCACCAGAATCTAAAAACCAATGCTGATCATGATGTGAAACATTACTAATTAAAAAAACCTCATCAGTCATACATGAACTTGAAGTTGAACTTGTTTCAGTTGCATTTTCTTCCTTTGTTTCTTTTTTAGAGTATTCTTTGGAGGTTTGTTGTCATTTCCAACAATCCTTCTTAAAGTGCCCGGATTTTCCATAGTACCAACACTTAAGCTTACTCTTCTTGCCTTTTGACTTTGATCAAGAAGTACCTCTTGATTCTTCCCTCTTTCTTTAGTTCTACCTCTGACCACCATCACTTTTGATGTAGAGGTTTCTAAATTGGATTTCTTTCTTGTTTCCTCAGACAATAGATCTCCAACAATATCATCAAACTCAATAGCTTTTGATGAAATAAAACTGACAGAGGTAACAAAATGATCCCATGACTCGAGCAGAGAACAAAATAGTGTAATTTCCTTATCTTCGTATTCAAACTTTACTCCTATACTAGTCAACTGACATAAAAGAGTATTGAAGGTATTTAAGTGGTCAACTATTTTAGTACCTTCTTTCATGCGCAAACTGTACAATTTTATTTTCAAAAAGATCATGTTTATCAAGGATTTCATCATGTATAAGCTTTCCATCCCTTTCCATGATCCTGTTGTTGGTTTCTCTGCAACAACGTTAAACAAAACATCGTTGGCCACACATAAAAAAATAACATTGAGTGCTCTCGCATTAATGTCTTCCCACTCTTCATCTGTCATAGATACAAGTTTCTTTGACTTCTCCAATAGTGACTTCACCACTCCTATTGCATGAGTAGATCCTGCATCTTGACCTTCCATAATTCAAACTTGTTCTTCCCATTGAATTTCTCGACCTCAAACTTTGCACTCTACATCTTTTCCGTTAGCACAAATTCTCAAACCGCCCACACCACTGCTTATAAACTAAATATTTTATAAGATGGAGGAATGGATCTTGTATTTCAAAAAGGTGGATCCTAAAATATATAGTTCATATCCTTAAAAATGTTTTACCAAAAATCCATCTTTTTATCTATAAAGCAGATCCTTTATTAGTCCCTGCCAAAGGCTTGGGACTATAGCAATGAGTTTTCTATTGACTATGTATTAGTTTCTGGTTGACTTTATATTTGTGTGCTATATCCAATATATAACATAGGAAATCAATATATGTATTTTTTTATATCATAAAAAAACATATTTTTCTAAAATTTAATTGCCTAATATCTTTGATGTCTTATTGCAAACTTCACGTCATTCGATATATAGAATTGATTACACAATTAATAAATTTTCCAAATATTGTTTGACAAGAATGTTGAGTACATAAATGTTAAATGATGATGGTACTTGACCTGTGTGCTATGTTAAACTAGAGATTACCCTAGCCTAGCCATGTAACAATGGAAAAATGAAGATGTATCGGTGAAAAACAAGAGTTACGAACCAATCACCGTACTCGTTGGGATATGTGAAGTCGTCTGCATTGAGTTATGTGCTAGCCACTTACAACGGAAAAATGAAATATGAAGTTGTGTGGCTTGAAAAACAAGCTTTATCGGGCCTGGTATTAAAAGTTAGACTTTATATATATAATAATAATCAAAAAATATCTTAATGTATTAAGTTATCATTTTTAGCCCTGGTATTATAATATATATATTGATACAATATATATGTAATTAATATGCTTAGAAGTTAAATATATTAAAAGTAATTTAATTGTAACTATTTATATCTAATATTACACGTTACACTAATATATATTTTTGTTAAATCTAATAATATATATTATTACAAGTTAGACTAATATATATCTGTGTTAAATCTAATAATATATATTAGTGTAATAATAAACAAAT
>JASDQU010242681.1:45851-59554 GCA_032191745.1 Picea mariana
ATATATATATATATATATATATCTTTTACAATTGAACATTAACTAATTTACATCAATTGCAGGCTCATCATATAAATACTAAGATTTAATCCCACAAGTAGTAGTCTAAACATTCTAGGTTTTGGTTTTTCTTTGGTGATATTTTCAGGGGATATTTGCTTGAAATCCAGTAAGAAATTGTTAGATCTGCAGATTTGAGTGATTATTTTTGTATAATGCTAGTGTCTTTCGTCATGCTATTTCTGCATTCAAAAATGGATTTTAAACAATTTGTGTAGATTTACTTCGTGCAAATTTACTTCACAACATTCTTGCAAAAAAGCCAAAAAGTAGAACAGTTAGAGAATGTCAAATTCCATATTAATAAATAAATAATATTTACTAGCAAGAGTTAATAAATAAATAATATTTACTAGCTAAAGTAGAGTAAGTGAAATTAATCGAATTTCAAATTCCATATTAATAATAAATAAATAATATTAGCAAGAATAGGGTAAGTGTATGATTGGTGTTATATTAGACTTGCTATAATTTTAAATAATGATTGGTGTTATATTAGACTTGCTATAATTTTAAATAATAATAACTATCAATTTTTAAACCAATCTTGAAACCTATCCTTCTAAACTTGCAAGAGGCAGGGACTAAACTGCCATGTAGCTCTTGTTAAATATACGTTTAAAAACAAAAACATAGTCCACCCATTTATATAAAGTGATGATATTTAAATTTATGGAACATCCTCCATCCATCAAATATAAAGTAGATCCCTTCATACAACTCAGCTTATGTGCATAATAAAACAAAAGTGCTCATACCTTATGGCTTCATACGCATAAAATAAAAATTTCATACCACGTGTGCTTAGTAAGACAAGTGACCACTATGCCTATACCTTGTGTTCACAAATAAAAAAATCGCCTTCCACGATTATCAATTTATAACTCATGGTCGCTCCTTGGCAAGAGGAAAATCGCGACCAAAAATTGAAGTGGTCGCTCCTTGAAAATGGATAATTCGCTACCGAACAATTTTTTTTCTCTCCTTGACAATGGAGAATCCGCGACTGAACGAAATTTTTTTAAATCACAAGTTTCATAGCAACGGTCACTCCTCTTCAGAGGGAGAACCCACGACCGAGTTAAAAAAAAATGCCAAATCTCATTCTTCTAGTGATGGGTCGAGTTCTCCCTGTGCTCATACGCCATATTTTTCCTCTTGGCTTGATTCACGAGTTCTGATACCAATTATTGTGCAGCGGAAGCAAAACAAGAAGAAGTAGAGCAATTACAATCTTACAAACAAGATGAATAACATAGAAAACATACACATAATTGACACAATGATTTAGGTGGTAAAAACCTTCTTGTAAGGGAAACTTCCATGGGGCAATAATAATTGGTATTATCTTATTGTTCAAGGGAGAAGTTTACAACAACCACTAAACTCATGCTTCGAATGATACATACAACCATTCGATCCAACCTCCATTCCAACCTTTGCCTCTACGAGCTCACATGAATATAAAACAATTTCATTTAGTTACTACCACTACTCTCAAGGAAGCTCTACTCTTTGATGTTGTCACTTACATGTTGCAACATGGACGGGCTCTAAGCCTACCATTTTTAGATTAGATGGTATCATATCTTGAGTTCGAGTACATCTAGTTATACCTATATGGTAAGTACTTGCAATGACTACAAAAGAAGTGTATAAGAGTTGTTTCTAGGGTTAGAGCAGAGTATAGCACAAAGGATGGTAGGGGAACATCATGGAGAACATGACGAAGAAAATCCCAAGGTCAGGTTGGACCGAATTGAGTAAAGCATGGCCACACTGACATCAATGGTATCACAACTATTGAAAGTGAAATGTAAGGAAACACCATCAATATAGGCTAGTCATGAAGACCCAAATAAAGAAGAAAAGAAGCCATAGGTAGAGTGCAAGGCTAAGATAGATATGGTAAAATGTATCTATAACAAGACATGAGTACCTTTCAATGTGCAGGCTAAGGTAGATATCAAGCCATATGTCGGGGAAGTTGATTCCATCAAACTGAAGAAATGGATACAACAAATGGAGGTATACTATGGTGTGAATGAAGTAAACGACAAATAAAAGATCGCATTTACTTGATTAAAGCTTGAATGCCATGCTTTGGCATGGTGGGAGAGTGATGCAGTAGGTAGAGCATTGGAATATGAACCACTTGTGATTGATTGGGAGGTGTTCAAATACATGATCAAATCTTAGTTATATCCAATCATATATGAGGAGCACCAACAAATAGTATGGAATTGCTTCATGCAAAGAAAAGGATAGTCAGTGTAGGAGTTCACCATAGAGTTCAAAAAGAGATAAATTTAGATGGGAGACTCTCTCAAAAGTCCAAATATGTTGATCAAGTACTTGGGGCCATTTCTACCTCAAATTCAATGTCAATTGATGTTTTTTGGACCAAATATGATTGATGAGGCTAGTGTTCAAGCACAATACCTCTAGGAACACCAAAAGAAGAAACAAGCACACATAAAAAAAAATAGAACCACAAGAGAATAAATGTTTTTAGAAAAATAGGAAGAAGATTGTGGTGGCATCATATGAATCAACCCCTTTCATCAATAAATGTAAAGGTTTTGATCGAAAGAGAAACACTGAGGATTATTGTTGTAAATTACACCCTAAGAGGTGCCCCAAACACTTCGAGAAGAAGAATGAGAAATAAATGTTAACCATGGATGTCGAGGAAAGGGTAGACAACACATTAGACCTAGAAGGGAAGGTTAGTTGCACCATTATTCAAAAGGAGTGGTATTAGTTGGTTGCAGCCACTGAGAGGAGAAGGAGATAATTGAAATTTTCTATATTAAAATACACATGAAACAGAGCAAGGAGTAATACTTATTTGATTCCAGTTCATGGTTCAATGTTCAAGAACAATGCCTTGAGGTAGACAAGCAAAAGAAATAAGAAAAGAAAACCACAAGAGCATCTGAATAAGAAGAAAAACAAGAAGAAGTGGAATGAGAAGAATATTTTAGCAGTGACACAAGAAGCAATCCCTTCCACCAATCAATGCAAAGTATGTGATCGAAAGGGACACATTGAGGAGGACTATTGAAAATGGAACCCTGAGAAATTATAATTTTGGGCTAATATTATAAAGTATAAGCATATTTTGGGTAAACAAATAGGTGAATGTTTAAGGAAAAATGGCTAGTTGGCGGTTTTTGATTTTGAAAAACAATACCAAAAAATATCCAATTAGTGAAAATTCACCCTTAAAATATCCCTGATGTGTTTTATGTTAATAAGGATCTTTATAGGTGATGGGTCCCTAAATTGACATACTTTCAGCACCCGTCTAATACCTTTTACTTACTATTTTCCATTGATCACTTCTGATCCAAGTGGATATTGGTGGCCACCCACCTATTCCAATTGGCTCCTCATGTCCTCTTTTTGTTCAACACGTTCTTCTAAACTATTTTGTAATTGTGGGTTCTACACTTCTGGGGATGTCTGAAGCCCCACACATCCTCCAGGTGGATGCGGGTGGCTTCTCGTCTAATCCAACTGGATTATTTTGTATGTTTTCATGTCAACACATCTTGTTGTACTTCCAGGGTCGTTTTGGGGACCTAAACATTGTTTTTTTGGCTCGACATAGACAAACTATAGATGAAGTCAGAGTTTGACAACATAATGTGTATTTCTCTAAAATACCTTTCCAACGGGCTATCATGTGCCTAAAACGAAGGTCATATGCAAAATTACAACCCTTGGAAGTTGAGGTACCAAATTACACCAACTTACCCATAGGGCCCACATGACTTTTGGCGTTTCACCTTCTAGGGTTAGGTTTTTGGATGTCTAGGGTTTTGGCATTCATGAGTAATATCAAAAAGGCCTCTAGAGACTCATTGTATTCCATTATTCTCAGACGAATGTGCATAGCAACCACATCTCTTCTGTTAGATAGCTATCACCATTTGAGCAAGTGTTTTAGTTCTCTAGTTCTACAGTTTCAACCTATTTCATTATTTAATAGAATATATTGTTCACTAGATATTTGTGTTATTCTTCATATCTCTGTGTTTATTGTATTCAGTATGTTAATCAATTCGTTCTGCTCCTAAATCCGGCTCAACTTCCTTTTTCATACTTTTTGAAATGTTTAATAGTTGCAAGAGGGGGGGTGTTGAAAAGATGTTTTGGATAAGTCTTGAGAATCACACAAGAATGGATCGCACATAATTTTGACTAAGGAGTAGTGCACGTGAAAATCAATTGAATCATATGCGGGAGTCAGCGTGCAAAAGGTGGAAAGTAGTTAGGATTTTGGGACATTTTGTCCACATTATAACGGGCTTAGCCCTATTTTGATGTATAAATATGTAAAGGGTCATGGTAGATAGGGGGTTCAAAGAATGAAAGGTTCTTGGTGCTTTTTGGGGTAAGTTCAGTTGAGGTTTGTATAATTCTTAAGGAATATTTTTTAGGTATGACTGAGGAGTGAGACTTGCACTGCAGCAGAATGACTAGGCAGGGTATGTCACATGATAAGTAATTGTTAACTAATGGAAACAACTATTGTTGGGTACAGATATGTTGAATGCCTCACTTCCCCTCATCATTGAAAAAACTTGGTTCATATAGCCCCTCTATATTCCTTGGGTGAGACTTCACTTGCTTGAAGGTGATGGAGAAAGGGCCAATGTCTAAGGGTTTTGTTGGTATGTTATATTTTAACCTAGGTTCTACCCACTGCATACCAAAAAATGATCTTGTTTTTGGGACCAAGATCGGTAAGTGAGGGGAATTTTTTGGAGGCCGAATAAGGAAGAGATCATAGAATGGTTAAGAAGGAAGAAAAAAGAATAGGAACCCACATCTCAGCGAAAAACAATGGTTGCAAATGTATGTGTTTACATACCTTCATGAAATCTTCTTTGGTGAATTTTCGATAATTTTGACTGAATGGTTAGAAAGGCTAGTGAAGAATGTTGGAAGATATCGAGTTGAGGCTCCGAGAAACTGGACCCCTGAATTGATCAAACAATTGAATACATTAAGTAGTAAAGTTTCTCGTGCAATTGATTTTTTGGTTAAATAGTGTACTGGGGGGTTACATTACAAAGTTTCCAACATATTGTACCTAGTATTATAGTATCGAAGAGAAGGAATTTTTCAAGGGTCCACGCAAAAGATTTTTGAACGCACTATCTACGTGGATAAAAATGTTGTTGTGCGACAAGAATGTCATGAAGATGGAATTTGACTGTTAGGTGCCTTCGTGCACATAGGGGGAACTGAGGGATGAGCAGAGGATGATATGAGAGTGGAAAGAGATGAAAAGGATGAATGAGGAATGGATGGATTGAGGATGTCGAGAGAGGAAGGCATTGACTTAGATGTAGAGATTGGAGTATTGCGCTATGGGAAAATGTCTAGGTATAGTAAGAAGGAGACTATGGTTGAGAGAGAAGAGAAGCACAAAGTATCTAAGAAAAGTGACCCCTGTGTAGTACTTCAGATCACATCGTACTGAAAAAGAAAAGAGAAAGGAAAGGATCCTCGGTACAGTCCAACAGAAGAAGGAAATACATCTTGGATCAGAATTTGTGTTGAGCCCACGACCCCGTGTGAAACACCAAGATATGAAGCAGAAGCCAGAACTGTGTCAAGAGAAATTATAGTTAGTGGAGGAAGTCAGAATAGTAGTTAGAATAGTGGAAGTAGCACAGTGAACCAGAGTCAGTCAGCATCACTAAAGGTAAGTACTACATATAATACAATGGCAGGAATAGATAATAAACTAAGAATTCCCGAATTCCAGGGAGCAGGGTCAGAAGACCTGAAGCAACATCTATTTGTATGCGATACATATCTAGTTACTCATGTTTTCCTCTGGAACATGAACATAGGTGTCAGATCCAAATACCCTGAAATGTGTAAGATAGGGTTTCTTACCAGTCCATACCTCATGTGGAGTCTTTTCATCCAACACTGATGAGAGTGATCGATTGACTAGGTAACATGCAGTACCCATTGCATGTGCCTAGAATTCATGTCCTAACCTAATACCACTGAGCATGCTCCTTCCTTTTTCCATCAACATCATATTGATCCTTTCTACAACCCATTATGTTAAGGTGTGTATGGAGTAGTATTATTCCTTGTTGTACCACACTTCTTACAGAATTCTTCGAATTCATTTATGCACAATTATGCACCATTATTCGTCCTCAACACCTTAATTCTCTTCTCTATCTGATTCTCCACGGGATCCTTAAACTCTTTGAATTTGTCAAAGACTTTATATTTCTTCATGAGAAAATAAATCCATGTAGTCCTTGAGAAGTCATCTATAAATGAGACATAGTACACATATTTTCCCAGTGATGGAACCAACATAGGTCTAAACACATCACTGTGCACCAACTAAAAATTCCCTTTTCCCTTGTTGCATCGTAGGGGAATCTTACCCAATTCTACTTCCCATATATGAAATTTTCACAAAAATAAAATATAGATAGAAATTGTCCATACCTTCAACCATACATTTATTGTGTAGTACTCAATGACCCTTCTCTCTGATATGTCCCAATATTTGATTCCATGACATAGTCTTTTCTCCAGAGATTATAGGATTTTCTTATTTAACTCCAATATCAAGAGAAATGGAATTGTTGAACCCATCACTAATAGTACTTCATAGAATCTTATACAAGGTTCCAATCTAAATTCCCTTCAGCAACACCATTTCTCCTTGAACCATCCTATAGGTTTTTTTCTCAAACACTATTTTTACCCCTGCATCGTCCTTTTTTCTTATAGAAATCAAATTTCTGGCCAATCCTAGTATGTGTAGAACATGAGGGAGTGTTATAATCCTTCCATCCATGATATTCAACTTAAATTTTCCTCATCATATGATTTTTTTTGTCAAGTCATAACCTAGGAAAATATCACCTCCACCATACCTTTTATATTCACAACACCACTCCCTATGAGGTGTCATATGAAAGGATGCACTTTAGTCAACCAACCATGCCTCATGATCTTCATATGTGCTTGAAGAATCCAAGTACACTTCCCCTCATTCTTCCACATAGGTTTTTTCTTTTGTAGAAGGAGCATCTTCAGATCCATTCCCTCTCTCAACACTTTTGGATCTATATTGTTTCTTGTAGTTCCCTTCTTTTCCACATCTCCAACATACCTTTACAAATTTTCTGGGAGATTTAGATCTCCAACTTGAGGACTTAGATTTATTTATTTCTTGGGAGTGCCCTATTGCAAATAAGGCGTATGTACTCTACATTTCCATATTTTTCCTCCTCATCTCCTCCAAAAATAGGATGATACCACACCATCGAAAGTTAAGGTAGTTGAATTACAACATATGGCCACAACTAGACAACCCCACAATTTTGGTAAAGAGAACAATAAATTGATACACTTATCTTCATCATAAATCTTAACATCAACAGATAATATACGACTTATCACAATATTGAAGGAATTTAGATGATCTATCACTGAGTCTCTGTATTTCATCCTCAGGTTATACAGTTTCTTCCCCGGGAACAATTTGTTTACTAGGGACATTGACTAATACAAAGGCCCTAACTTATCCCATAATTACTTGGCTACAGATTTTACTGAGACATTTAGTAATATTGAATCTAAGAGACACAACCAGATTGTGCACTTTTCCTTTCGATCCAACTTTGGTCATTCTTATGTTGACATTCCTGTAGATGCAGTACTATAAAAAACCCACGATAGGGCGTAAAATTTTTGTTCTCCTTTAATAATCAAATCCTCTATCCATGGTCTCTAATTTGGAAATTGGGGCCTAGCCCCTCCTTCTTAAAGGAAAATCGCACATGACCTCGGGTTATGACCGAACGCCAAGGCCACAGGCGCCTATTTCGACACTTCGGAACTTCGAGCTTCGAGAGTTTTTTATTCATCACATGCAATTTCCTTCGAACTCCGAAGGAGCGAAGTTCCTAAATGGTGCGGAGGGATAAACGATGCCTACTCACCCTCAAGATCAATGACCCTCAATGACTTTGGGTCTCCAGGCTTCGATGGCATTCGAAACACCTCCACTCAAAACCTCCAGAGTACTAATCCTCCGAAGTGCACCATTCGATGTTATGTGCCCTTTGGGAGTTCGATGGTCCTGTTTCACTTCAGGACTTCGGTGTTCGGGAGCTTCAAACTGTTGTGGAGTTTTTTTTTCTCCCGTAGCGTTTTCTTTCGAAATAAAGGATCCTGTGCCATGCATCCTTCCAGATCAACGGTCTCATCTTACTTCTGGGCTTCGACATCCAGGAATTTCTACCTCTCCACACTCTCTTCCTCCCGAAATGATTTCACCCAAGGTTAACGACTTATTGATACATTTCCCCCACGAATTGATGACTACAAATCACTTCGGCTATTCAGGCTTTGGGAGTTTCAAATACTCCAACGCCTTTCACCCCTGAAGTAGTTATCTCTCGAAATGGAAGATCTACTGACACCTATCCTCAGCTGACAGACGACTTAGATGAATTTCGACTCTCTAGTTGTTATCACATTAACTTGTCAGAGTCCTATGGGTTTGTGGTTTCTACCTAAGTCTGTAATGTTTCCCTGTATCTATCCTTTTCGCAGATCAAGTCTTAATTTTTCCCCTTCAGTCCGAAAACTCATTTTTGTTTGCCTCTTTGTGTTTGAGCACTCATCTCCATAGCCTCTATCACTGATCCTTCTGCCATCCCAAACCCTCATCCAGTTCAGATCAGCGAATTACGAGCATTCAGGAGTCCAAAATTGCGCAAAGTATAACACTAGAGCATAAATCCCTGAAGTGAGCATGAGCTGTTGATCTTGAAGGGAACACGTGGCGTCTGATCCAAGTGTTTGGGGAAATAATCTTTTGGAGGTTTGAAGTGGGAAGTGTGTAAAAATTATGAAGGGCCGAAGCCCAAAGTCCTAAATTTAATCTGGACCATCCGTCAGCAGGGACACGCGGCAACCCATCTCTCACTTTGGGAATTTTCCCTTGCAAAATTCCTCATGTTTCACATTCAAAAGTGGTTGAAGTCCCTAAAGTGGCCGAAGTCCTGAAGTCCTGGAGACCCAAAGTGGATCTCGACCATTGATTTGAAGAGGGAAGATCTGATCCATCGATATAAAGCACCAAAGCTGGGTCGTTGATCAAGAAACCTCATATTAGATCACAAGATCAACAGTCATGCTCCATTGTGGGGTCAGAAGTGCGCACGTTTTAAAATTTCAAGGGCGGGCCACAATCATAACCATGGTTTTTAGAAAGGGATGCATGGTGGTTCATGGTGAATTACGGGGACAAAAGAGGTTTGCTTTCAAACCACTCTTGGTCGCTCCTGCAATCGTGCAATTGCATAGGGTCACAGCCTGAGGTCACATTGGAGCAAGGCCAAAGTCATAGGGTGCTCATCCTCTACTCCACGTCCAAGGCTCTTAAAGTGCCAGATTTGTCATCGTCTCCATGCAAGGTCTTATGTATCCCAAAATTGGTGAACGGGTAAACTTCAGCAGTTGCACCTAAAATAGCATAATCATCCCAGCCACAGATCTAGATCAGATCAATGGCCCCAAGTTCGTATGTTCATTTGCATCGCATTTAATCACAGTAGGTAGTCTTCCCTTGGTTACCTGGCCTGGTCTCGATCCTGAGGAGATATCATTTAATGGACAAAGAGTTGGTGGTTGAAACTTGCACTCACTCCATAAATGGAAAGCAGGCTGAGAGTGGTCGTGAAGGCACACTTATGATCCAAAGATTCTTTATGTGCAATTTTTCTTGTAAAGCACATAACTATGCTTGGCTCGTGTATGACATCATGAGGTCTGTAGAACTTGATAGAGTGGGAGTCGACTGAAGGCTTTGAAGGTAGTGATCTGATCATATTCCTCATAGTTGCAACATTTTAGTATATATAGGCATTTTTGATATTTTGTTAAGCCGATGGTTGAGCAGTGCTCCCATATTGTAAAATTTTGATGAAGAACATTGGTTCTCTGGTTATGCATTCATTTTTGAGATATCTTGTCTAATGAAAGTCATCTTCTTCTCCATCTTATTTTCCTCTGATACTGAGAGAGTTCATGTTTGATTGATTCATATGGATTGTTGTAACTGTATTATGATAAATGTTTGATTATAGTATTGTTATGATTTCTTTTAGCTTCCTTGAAATTTGAATCCAAGAGGACCTCGTGTTTAAGTTTTTCCTCCTTAGGCTGCTAGAAAAGCTGATGGTCATAGCGGACCTCTACACCTTTCTCACTAAATCTTCCTCCTATTCACCCTTACTCCAACTTACTAACTGAACTTAATCAAGACCTCACATACAGGTGCATACCAGTTCAGGTTTTTGAGTTAAAACGATATCATCTTGAGTCTGCGCCCATTTGACCTTTTTAAAACCAACTTGTGACATAAAACTCTGATGTGTACTAGGATTACCTCCAACACAATTTGTAGGTGACTTCTAGTGCTAACATTTCTGGCACCATTGTCGAGGAATGAATTGAATACTTTTCCCTGGGTAGAATGACAACGAGCTTCTGATTCTGAAGGTGCATCAAATATCATAACCATTGAAGATTGCATTTTCACCTGGTGACTCCACTGTGTTGACTCCACTATGTTGGTTATAGCTACCTCTAGAAAACCTGAGCTAACCCAGAGAACTTTTTCGAGAAGGATTTTAGCAGCCACTTTCTCATCTTGAAAGTTCCCTGGGAGCTTGACAACGATCTAGTCTTTGATGGTGAACAAAGACCAGACACATTCAGACTACATATCATTCACCTGGTGAATCCATGATTAAATGATCGATTGGCAACTCCACTGTTTCGAAATGGAAAGAATCTTGGCTCAGAGGAATGCTCCTTTTAATTTCTCCTCTGTTCCTGGTTTTCCTAATGTTGTTCCTACTCCAAATGAATGGGGTGAATATTTGCCCATATTTAGAGAGAGTAAAGAGGACAACTCTGCTCAACATCTCCTTGAGCTTCATGAACTCATGCATCAATGGAAAATAAATCACAAGGATGTATTATTAAAGATGTTCATGATCTCATTAGTAGGAGATGCTTGCAATTGGTACCACTCCTTACCCCCTGCTAGCATCTCCTCCCTAGAGAATTTTCATGTGACTTTCAATGGGCATTATCAAAATTTTTATTCCTCTGAGTTTATTTCTCATAAATGTTGTAAGGAATATAACGAATGTGTTCAGAATATAGCAGATTCTAATGCAGACTGTGAGGATGAAGAAGATGCATTGGGTGAGCTGGTGGGACTGGTAAAATAATTTTTTGCAAAAATAGAGAAATTGAAGGCAGATCATGCTTGTTTCTCTTATGAAGATGCAGAGGATATTATGGTCCTCGAAACAGACATTCTTGCTAGCCCTACTTATAATGAAGAAGTGATTTCGAATACTAGCGAATAACAAACAACTTGCGATGAATATCCCAACAAAGATGACGAAGAGCAGAACTCTCCCATGGTTCATGTTTATTATGATTGTGAATTTCATCCTTGGGAGAGCCATGAAAGAGAAAAATAGGAGCCAAATGTGCAGTTTATCTCCTATTCAGAACCTGTAAATAAGAAGATATCACCTGGAACCATCCATCTCGTGTATGATAGCTATGAGTCAGATTCTAAACTGGATATGAGGGATTTCCAAGGTCATGCAACATAATCTTTTCCTTTATACATTGAAGGAAAACATTGTGTGTAAATCAGTCATCCTGGGCCTACAAAAGACCAAGAGCAGAGCTTTCCCATGGGTCTTGTTTATGAAGATTATGACTCTGACCCTTGGGAGAGCCATGAAGAAGAAGAGGGAAAGCCAAATGAGAAGTTTATATCCTACCCTGAGCCTATGAGTGAGAAGCCACCACTTGGGATCTTTCATCCTGCATCATCTTCTCATCCACCTGTGCTTACCATAGATATTCAGCCATGTGTGAGCAATTGTGGAGCAGATCGGGTTGTCTATTACAAATATTCTAGAGTTTTCCACTCATTCTATGAGCCTGTCAGTGAGTACATGGAGTTGCATTTCCTTCATGCCTTGGAGCTTCCTAGCTTTATCTCAACTTCGACCATTGGAGGAAAGTTGAAGGATGTAACCATTCTGCTGTCACTGTTGCATTGTATGTTATCAGTCGCTGATAGAGTAAAAGAGCTTACAGTTAGAAAGTTACTTGAATGGCTATGGTGGAAGTTTGCTTTCACCTAGAACTTTGTAAAGATCAGTTAGTGTAGCGTTGTACATAAATAAGCTCCTCTAGAGCCCATGTATTTTATTTTGTTTAGGACTAATTATCGGTCTGTGATCCTCAGCAGGACACTTTTTGAGCATGAATCCATAACCCAACAACTAAGGCACTGGAACTACTTGTTCTTGGCAGCTCGCAGGGAGCATGCCATCCCCTGTGGGGACAAATTTTATCACATGAACTTGTCAGAGTCCTGTGGGTTTGTGGTTTCTACCTAAGTCTGTAATGTTTCCCTGTCTCTATCCTTTTCGCAGATCAAGTCTTAATTTTCCCCTTTAGTCTACAAAGTTGTTTTTGTTTGCCCCTTTGTGTTTGAGCACTCATCACCTTGGCCTCTGTCACTAATCCTTCTATATTTCCAAACCCTTAGCCAGTTTAGATCAGTGGATTGTAGTCATTTGGGAGTCCAAAATAACACAACGTATAGCGCCAGAGAACAAAGCCCTAAAGTGAGCATGAGTTGTTGATCTTGAAGTGAACATGTGGTGTCTGATCCAAGAGTTCAGGGAAATAAGCTTCAGGAGGTTTGAAGTGGGAAATGTGTAAAAATTCCAAAGGGCTGAAACCCAAAGTCCCAAATTTAATCTGGACCATCCGTCAGCAGGGACACATGGCAACCCATCTCTCACTTCGAGAATTTTCCCCTGGGAAATTCCTCATGTTTCACATTCAAAAGTGGCCGAAGTGCCCGAAGTGGCCGAAGTCTCGGAGACCTGAAGTGGATCTCGGTTGTCGATTCGAAGAGGGAAGATCTGATCCATCAATCTAAAGCACCAGATCTAATCCATTGATCAAGAAGCCTCATCTCAGATCACAAGATCAACGATCACACTCCATTGCGGGGTTAGAAGCTGCACACGTTTTAAAATTGCAAGGGTGGGCCACAATCAGAACCATGGTTTTTATAAAGGGACGTGTGGTGGTTCATAGTGAATTGTGGGGAAAAAAGCGGTTTGCTTTCAAACCACTCTTGGTCACTCCCATAATCGTGCAATTGCGTAAGGTCACAACTCAGGGTCACATTGAACCAAGGCCAAAGTCACAGGGCGCTCATTCTCTGCTCCTCGTCCAAGGCTCTTAAAGCACCAAATTTGGCACCATCTCCATGAAAGGTCTTATGTATCCCAGGATTGGTGAACGGGTAAACTTCAGCAGATGCACGTCAAATATTAGAATCATGCCAGCCACAGATCTAGACCAGACCAATGGCCATGAGTTCGTATGTTCATTTGCATCGCATTTAATCATAGCTAGTAGTCATCCCTTGGTTACCTGGCCCAATCTCGATCTCGAGGAGATATCAGTTAATGGACACAGAGATGGTGGTTGAAACTTCAAATCACTCCATAAAT
>JASDQU010242681.1:76773-87237 GCA_032191745.1 Picea mariana
CTCCATCTTCCATCCTAAGATGATACAGCTTCTTTCGAAGAAACAACTTGTTTACCAGGGACTTTGATTGATACAAATTCCCCAACTTATCCCATAGTTCCTTTGCTGTAGATTCTCCTGAGACATTCAACAAAACCGAATCTCCCAAGCAGAGTCTAATAGTACTTCTTTCTCTCCTATCCAACTTCTCCCAATCTTCCTTCGACATACCAATAGGTGGTGTACTAGTAGTTTGTGCACTAGTAGGTTGTGTACCAGTCGTATGCATGCCAGTAGGCTGTGTACCAGGGTCCATAGTGATCCATTGTTCTTTTTCTACAAGAAGGTCCTCCATCTTCAGCTTCCATAGCTCAAAGTTTTTACCGTTGAACTTCTCTATCTTGATTCTAGCAGAACTCGCCATTCCTCTTTCTGCACTTAAATCACCACTGCAAAAGCTCCCACTAAACCTAGGTTTATCACAGACCCAAGATAAACTTGATCTCTCAAGACCGAGCCAAACCCTCAACAACAAAGGCATCCCTCTGAAGCCAAAAACGAGCTCTGATACCACATGTAAGTTTTAAACCTGTGAAGTAAAGAAATGCATATAGATTCTTAAGAAAAACATTATTTAATCAATGGCTCATTTTACACAGAGATTTATACCGAAAACCCTCAACTGGGAAAACCTTTCTTATATTCATTATATCAAATTTCACCATTCACTATACAATAGATACAATGTTTTTAGGTATTCCTTAGATACCAAAACCCTAATCCCTAAAACCGGGATTATTTTTAGTAAACCGCTAAAAATAGCAAACACCACCCAAAAAAAAAAATTCGGGGCGTTGCCCTGAACGCTGCACGTAACCAGGGGGTGACATACCTGCCCCCCCTTGGGACCCCCCTAAGAAAGCACCTGACACACATGACACAAACAGAGCACTACTACGAGGGATCATCAAATGCAATTGTCTTATATGATGTGCCCATGCACACACATGTAAAGAATACAACACATACCCAATAGTCCTCTAGGTTTGGTTTGTCATCCTCAACAGATTCCAACACCTGTATTGCATATAAAGGACACCCCTTTCTGCAATACATTTACATTTGAAGGGATGATATTTGTCTCACTGAGACAGACTTATGAATCCCTTGGAGGGTTGTCTTCCTCCCTTCTTCATTTACACACTCTAAAGTTTTATGGTAATAGTCCAACTTAGTTTTATAAGAAGCCAACCAGTCCATACCAATCAACAAGTCATAAGATCCTAGGGGAATTATGTTAAGGGTCACTCGAGTGGTAAATCCATCCATGATGAATTGGCAAGTTGGGATGGCCTCTGCTACTTTCCTTTTGGTCCCAGTGGATAGTTGTACAAACCACAACTTAACATGTCCAATTGGTTGCAATTTACACTTATCAACAGTCTGAGGGGCCACATAACTCAAATTAGAACCAGGGTCAATTAAAATAGAAACTAGATGGTTGGCGATCATACCTTCCATCTCCACCACTGAAGCTTGGTGGTCGGCTTGATTATTGTCTAAGGCTGCATAAATTTGTGGCATGCTCCTAGCCACATCATTGAAGGTGGTAGCTTCTTGGATATTGTAGACTCTCTTATTGTTCTGTTTCCTGTGTGGAAAATCCCTCATTCGATGATCTTCTCCACAACCCCAACATTTTAAGGGTTCTTTCTTTGGGTTATTAATCTTTTCTGGGACAGCCTCAAAAGGTTTATTTCCACTCTGAGAGGGGAATGTTTTCTGATACACACTTCTCGTAGGATGGTTCATCCTAGAACCCTTCCCATAGTTCTTATATCTTGAGGATTTAAACCCTTCTTCTTGAATCTCGAACTACTCTTCTTCCAGTCCTCGTGAGGTCCTGTCTTATTCCCGAACTGTTCATAAAAATACCTTGCCTTCCAGATGGTCTCTTTTAAGGTATTTGGTTCACCAAACTCAATCCTGTCCCAATAGGTCTGAGGTAACCCACTAATAAATCATTTCATTTTTACCTTTTCATCCTTTATGTAGGGTACATACCTCAATAGCTCAAGGAATTTATTGACATATTCATCTATGGTGAGTTGCCCCATCCTGAGTTCATAGAACTCCTTAGTCTTCCCATCCATATATTTCTTTGATAGATACTACTTCCTTAAGTATTTCTCGAATCGCTTCCATGACAAGTCCTTCTCATGGAATCCTTTTACATTCCTAAGGTCTTCCCACCAAATGGAGGCCTTTCCATTTAGGTTGAAGATGGCTATTCGAGCCTTCAAGCTTTCAGAGTAGTCATGGCCTATGAAGTACTTCTTTAAACCAAGAAGCCAAGCTTCATCCTCTTCCCCTTTCTTAATCTCTCCATCGAAAGAGGGTGGTTTGGCCTTCTTGAACTCTTCAGGATCACGACTTTTGGAATGATTTCGCTTCTTTCCTTTCCCTTGAGAATGTTAGCTAGTTTTACTACCAGAAGATCCCTCAGAGTTTCCAACTTCCTTTCCAGAGAAATCTCTCAATGAGTGTCCCCTACCTCCAGGTTGGGCCTTCTTCGAGGTATTTCTCCTAGTGTGGTCACTTATGGGGCCATATTTTCAGATCTCAGGTGGAATTTGAATTCTCTTCACATGTCGTCAGTCCACGTGGCTGGTTGCGGGTTCATGCTGCAGCTGCCTCTGTATGTCAGATAAGCTCTGCAAAAAGACTGCATTGATTTATGTTTGTTTTTATTTCTCCTTTATTAAATATCTCATTCTCGGACTTTCAACTCTGTAATTTGGCCTTGAGGCTCCTTACAATTTCAGCCAGATCCGGAGGGGTTTCCACCGCCCTCCTTTCGTCAGATACTTCATCTCTATTGTGGGAGCCATCCCCCACTTCATCACACATCACCATCCTTTAGACTTGAAGTGTTCCCATGATTTACTGACTTCTTGAGTGCTGAAAAAACACTTATCATTAGCTAACATTCTATTAGTTTATGAACAATACATAGTTCAAATTTCTTAAATGCACACACACAGTGGAAAGTTTCATTCTTTTCCTGAATAAAATTTTAACTAGACTCTTTAAGAAAGAGGTAAGATAGGGTGCCACTATTAAAAGTATTCTAAATATGGTTTTTAAGCGACTCGTTCATGAGCCAAAGTAGGACAAGTGTTGTAACCATGCTCTGATAACAATTTGTAACACACCCACGCCGGGGTGTAAAATTTTCGTTCTCCTTTAATAATCAAATTCTCTATCCATGGTCTCTAGTTTGGAAATTGGGGCCTAGCCCCTCCTTAAAGGAAAATCACACATGACCTTGGGTTATGACCGAACACCAAGGTCACAGGCACCTATTCTGGTGCTTCAAAACTTCGGGCTTCGAGATTTTTTGATTCATCACACGCTACTTCCTATGAACTCCGAAGGAGCGAAGTTTCGAACTGGCGTGAAGGGATCAACGGTGTCTACTCACCCTCAAGATAAATGAACCTCAATGACTTCGGGTATACAGGCTTTGGCGACATTCGAAACACCTCCTCAAAAAACCTCTGGAGTACTAATTCTCCGAAGTGCACCATCTGACGCCGTGTGCCCTTTGGGAGTTTGACGGTCCTGTTTCACTTCGAGACTTCAGCGTTCGGGAGATTCAGACTTTTCTACAGTTTGTTTTTTTCTCCTGGAGCATTTTATTCAAGAATTAAGGATCGTGCACCACGCGTCCTTCCAGATCAATGGTCCCGACTTACTTTAGGGCTTCGGCATTCGGGAATTTATACCTCTCCACACTCGCTTCCTCCCAAAATGATTTCACTCGAGGTTAAAAACTTATCGATGCATGTCCCCCATGAATCGATGACTACAAATCACTTCGGCTATTCAGGATTTGGGAGTTTCGAATACTCCAATGCCTTTCACCCCCGAAGTAGCTATCTCTTGAAATGGAAGATCTACTGACACCTATCCTCAGCCGACAGACAGATCAAATGAATTGTGGCTCTCCATTCTTCGGGATTTCTTGTTCAACATATCCCCTTTTCTACCAGATTGATTTGACCCGAAGTCAACGATTTATAGGCACTTGTCTTCCACGGATCGACGACTACAAATCACTTCGGTTCTTCGTTACTCCGCAGATTTCGAAGGGGACTCGTGACCATCCACCTAGCAATTTTTCTAGGTCTGACGGTCATGATTTGGACAATAACAATGTGTTCACCAATTTATGGTTCACAGTGATTTTGGGGCCCCAACGTGCACACTCCTTATCAGAGGGCCCAACCTCCGCAATATGAAAATTACTCACCCAACTCGGTTTAACCAGAGTCGTTGATCTTCTAGTTCGACGAGATCAATGACGTTGGTGAATTGCGGTCCATGAACTAGCATGTCTTCTAATTTCACCTTCGCGCTCCACAATGACTCGCAACAATAGATTTAATTGAGCGACTGGTGTTTACATCATTAAATCTAATGGTATTTGAGTTGATCTAACGGCCAGGGTGGCTTCTCCTCCTATTAAATGGCTCACTTCCATATCCACTGTTAGATTCTTAAGTCATCTACGGTTCTTGTTACTCCAGTAGTTTGAGTAACTTGACTATCGTGAAATTTGACATCTCTGAGCTTTTGAGCTCCCGAGGTTCCGAAACCTTCATGAGATAACTCCTTTAGTGCAAGGTTCCTAGATCCAGGTCATATGGACCTTCAGATGGCTCTTGGACTATTAACCCTACTCTTAGTCGGGTTTTTGGTGAAGGAATTAGGCACGAATTCAAAGTCTCTTAGACTACTGGTATGAAGGGAACACCTCTCTAATTTGAAAAAATTTAAGCTCTAAAACAGGACAAGGTAAACTCATGAAGTTACCTAAATGGTAGCAGAGCCAAGAGGTTTTCTTTGACTCTGGAACTATGCTAAAATTCCCTGGGGAAATGCCTTCAAGGAATTAAACTAGTGCATATGGACAATCAAGAAAAATCCTAAGTTCTCAAGGGAACAAACACATACTCATAACTTAACCATTTCAATGCAGAAACCATTTATAAACACATGCATGCATTCATCATATCCAATTCAAAGCACAAGGCATGATAACACTTATCAGAACCATAAGGCGTGATGCGCTTGCTGAAAGGGGTGCTCATTTCCACCCAACCATAGGCTCAGTCACTCCTAATGGATTTACCACTGGCCACCCCCGAGATTAGACCACGATGCTTTGATATTCAATCTCTTTCTTCCAGCTCAACTAAAGTTAGGGACAAAGGTTACTCTCCTTCTCTGAGTATAGAAATAGATAGGGACGAATGTTACTCTCCTTCTCCCGACTTAGTCTCTATTTTTCTTTGATTATAACTCACTTTCCTCTTTCAATCCTTCCTCGGAACCGAGATCTCCTACTCTCGTCTTTGCACTCTTCGCAGGTCTCCCCCTGCCCACCACACATCCTTTCTTTCCTTCCTCAGCAAGATTTCGTGTGTCTCAAATTCCCAGTCCATGGTCAAGTCTTGAAGCCTTACAGATGGCCCATCTTCCCCATCCCCTCATTAACTCTTGATGAGGTCTTCCCACCTACCAGCCTAAATCTAATTCATTCCTGGGTCAGAGGGTTGTTCTGATCCTGAGAAATTAAATATAACAAAGTACTGGTTCGATGGAGGTTAACGCAACCATTCTTGGTCCCCTCCACCACCTTTTGATAGCATTCGTGGTCTCTTCTTATCACATCCCATTTCCAACATTCATGCAACAGTATTTGTTTTCTATTAAAATAACATAATTTACATTCATCAACCTTTTATACAAAGGTCCATTAAATCAAACATTCACACCTTTGAGTTTGCTATAGTTCCTTGGCCAATATAGTTATAATTAAAAAATGTGAGAAACAGGGTGTTACAAGTACCTGGATCTACAACTATCCACTGATCTTTGTCCCTCAACATATATTCCATCTTGAGCTTCCACAACTCAAAACTTTTCCCATTAAATTTCTCCATCTCTATTTTGAATTGCTCGCCATTTATTTTCACCTGAAGAATCAATACCGTCGAGGTCCCACTGTAACAAGGTTTATCATAGACTCGATCCAAACCCTTAGCCACAAAAGAGTCCCCCTTAAGGTAATAACAGCTTTGATTCCAAATGTAGATTTTAACCTTGTACAAATAATTGCTACAAATAGATTCTTAGTAAAAACATAAAAGAAACAATGGCACACACACACACATTACACATAGATTTTACGCTGGAAACTCAAACCAGGAAAACCAACAATATGTTTAGAGACACACCTCTAATATTTTATTCATCATATCTGTTAGCATTGAAAGTCACACTTTGATTTCTAAAGTGTAAGCTCATCACCCATCAATAGGTTTAAAGATAAGTTTTTATGATAAGCTAGCAAATGGATAAAAACTCAGTAAAATAGTGTCAATCATAGTAAGTTCTAGATAAAATGCACCAGCAAATGAGGTTTTGAGTAACTTAGGTCAGGATTTAAAGAATAATATGAATAGGGGGAAGACTTTAGTGATAAAGGTGAAATATATCTACCATTTACATCAAGTAATACTAGCAGATCTATGAAGAAAACCTTCTGAAACAAGAACTTCTTTAATCAAAAGGGAAAATCTGATAAAATCATAAACAAAATCACAACAAATCCTTCATTGCAATATATATACAATAGATCAATTGAAACCTTCAACATAATGCAAATCGGAGTAAGATAGAAACAAGATGATAAGAGAAAAAGATCGATTTCTATTAGCTAAAAAGTCACAGGTCTAGTACATAAAATCATAGATGTCTCTGTTACATTCACAATATCAAAATATGAGTTTCATCTCAAACCATTTGAACCTTTTTCAGTCTTACTATGCATATCTTATAGTCTAGATTGTCAATGAAAACTTTACAATCCAAATAACCACCTTATCCTAGGATCCTTGTGCCTTCAAAGAGGAGTGGAAACAGGTGGATAACAGAAAATAACCAAAATGATAAAAACTAGGCTAATGTTGGCAACGTACTTAACGTTTCTTTATTGTTGATGAAGTGTCCCTTTGAGCACATTCTTCCTTTGGAATGTGGCCTACCAACTTACAATTGATCCTCGAGTAAGCGCCATGCATTCATATGACCATCTGCCAGCTGCTTATTCCTTCAAAATTTCCGAAACAAGAGTTTGTAGCACAGTTCGTAGCACCAGCCTGTATCAGCTAGTTCGCAGCGCCAGGCACTATGAACTTTCCTGTAGTAGCTCATTTAATTTAATAAAATGCAAAAACATCCCCAAAAAATATCTCCAATATTTCAGGTGTGATAATAAACTTATAATATTTTATATGACTTGAAGAGATTATCCCAAACTTAAAAATGATTTATAAGGCATAACCATCCTCAAAAATTTCAAAGATGCATAAACAAGAAATGTCAAAACTGATATTGTTTAAGAAATTTCAGCTTCTTCATTTTCTGACTCTTGAGATCCTCCTGGTTTCAAATTTTGCTAACATATACAGATTCTTCTTTGCCATCTCCTCTTTGAAAGGTTGCATCTCCATCTTTAGCTTTCTGATCTATGCCTGGTAAGATTTTTTCTGTCTGTATAAGTTTCTAATTTGCCTATAGAGGGGTCGAAACCTTTTAGCTATAAATTTCGCATTGTTAACATTTTCACAATATAATTCCATGAGTCCCTTAAGATTCTTATTTTCAACTAACTCCCCCTTCTTCACTTCATCAACCTCATCCCTTCCCTCTTTAAGATATCTTTTGAGCCTCTTAAAAGTATGATTGTTATCCTTTTGAGGAGTGGTGATGTCAATGATTTCAACAGGATTCTCAACAACTATGGATTTACCTTTCCTCTGGGCTGAAACTCCTACTGCATCATTTTTCACAGGGATCTCTTTTTTGGTTGCTTCTATGGTAACAAGCTTCCTAGATTTGACCTTGTCAGCTGCACTGGGTGAAGGAAAAACTAGCTTCCTTCCTCTCAAACCTGTAGCTTTAGTTGAAGGAACCTTTATTGGACTGAGATCTGGCATAAGTGAAGCTTCTCTCCGTGAAGACTATGAAGGCCCTCCTCCTTCATGATCCTTTGTTTCTTTATCATCTCTAGTAGTCTTAGTGCTCTTTCTTTTCTTGTTCACATCTAAATTTACAGTCTTGTCAATATGAAGAGGGATTTGCATTTTATACTATGGAGTGGGAGCGACATTTACCTGGAAGTGTGAAGAGGTAATGAATGCTTCCCAATCCATGTTTTTATTTCGCAATTCCTCCATTACCAGTGTCTTTATAAGGCATAAATGGAAAACACTGGCATCAATTGCCTTTGATTTAGCTTGAACCTTGTCAGACATTTTGCCAATACTTCTAAACAGTTAGAAAGGCAAATTCATGGCATCCTTTCCTATGAAGTGTAGCAGTAGCCTTATATGGTATTGATATATCATGTTAAATCCCCATTCAGAAGTGAAATATCTTTGAATCACCTTCAACATTTTATCAAAACCCTCCAACATATGGTTCCTAGGCACTCCCTTTGACAAATTGTCCCCTTGGTATTCTGGTTTTAGGAATTCCTTGGAGAAAGCAACATTCAAGGTCATGGACTTGAACCATCTCTCACCAGTGTTAGGTATCTCAGTTGTTGTTGAGATGGATAATTCAGATACCTCAAACTCCAATGTCCCAACCTTAGTTTTGGTCCCATCAAAATTAAGGGAAAACTCTCTAGCCACCTCTAGGTTCCCTCTCTACATTTTCTGACAAAAATTAATGCAGCCTACTCTTTGAAAAACTTCCCTGATCAAGGGTTCAAAATAAAAAAGTTGCATATTGTAGGGCTCTGTTATCACAATTCCCCCTCCTTTGTGAGCCTTCCTTTTCTATGGAGTATCCATTAATGTTGATTGTAGAAAAACCTTACCACAAGATTTAATTATGCTAGAGGTAAAACAAGGAACACAGAAGATTAGGGTTTTAATGGATAAACTTTCCCAATAGCCTAGTTCTGTATAAAACCTCTGTGTTTCTCAACTCATTTGACCTCCAAGAATAAGACAAGGTAGCTTTCAGTTAGGAAGATGAAGGGAAGAATACTAAAAATATCACGACGGATATCAGAACAAATTATTGCAAGACAGGTCTTGTTCACCGCATCACTATTCTTTGCAAAACTTAGGTTGATTTCACAGGTGAACAATTTTACATTGCAGACCAGATAGGAGTGTAATTCAGTTGGCTAAATTGTTGAAGACAAGATTTCGTAGAAGGTGTTTGAACAAAGGGTTTGCAACGCTGGGTTTGTTGCATAGAGTTTGCAGCGCCAGGGAAGGGCTTTTGCAACACTTGGGAAATATAAGAAAAGCAAGTGAAATGGATTGGTGGGAAAGGTGGCCTAAACCCAGGGATACTTAAGGTTCAATGAGAAATTTTTAGAGTACATCAAAATGGGTTTGGGAACTTGTCAAAAAGTAAATAAGACAACTTGTAGCGCCTATCACCAGTTCGCATTGCCCAAAAGGAAAAAACAACTAACAAGCCCTTTCCTGACCTTCAAATAAGGTGAAAATTATCATGAAGTACCCAGTGGCCTTGAGTTGAAAGATGGTATCTTTGAGGTTGCACGATGGTTTCTGCAAGTAGCCCAACCCCCAACTCATCTTCTTCAGCCAGTTCACAGCGTCGAGTTCGTAGCGCCTTTCTATAGCACCAGTTCACAGCGCCGAGATAAAAAATTATTTGTCCATTTGGAGAAAACAATTAAAAGCATTTATGACATAATCCTTGGATATGGTTTAAAAAATCATCTTTGAAAACAAGGAGATATTCAATTTACATGACCCATAAATGCAATGATGGCTATGGATGAATGATGTACCTTTGAATGCACTTCGAACTCTCCTAGTGAGTTGGCAGCGTACATATTAGTTTTGATTTGACATCTTAATGGGTAAAGGTGACAAAAGGAGGGGTCAACGTACATCATGGAGGAAGTGACATGTCAGGGTGATGATGGAGGAATGGAAAGATGTGACTCATGAAGGTTTTATCCAACAATTATGATAGCAAGGCATGACCCAATGACTCTTTAGACCGAATCCAAAACTAACCTTAGTTTATTTATACCAAAAATTGAAAACTGACTACGGAAAAGGGACATAAAACTTAAAACTTAATGAACACCTATGACTCAAAATAAAAAAACTAAAAGATTTTTTGACCAATGCAACTCTATGTGATAACAATATCTTCATTGTTTACAATACAATACATATAGGATCTCGCAGAATCCAAAAACCTAATCCATTGATCCAGATTAGTCAACAACCCTAATTCCTTAACCATAATTAGAAAACCATAAGTGAAAACCATGTGTCGAAAAACCACTAAAAATGAACGCAAAAAATACCAAAAATATTTTTTGGGGGGAACTGTCCTCAAAATCTCATGCAA
>JASDQU010242681.1:87383-100385 GCA_032191745.1 Picea mariana
AACAATTAGGGTTGAATGTGCCTACTAAAGTATGAATATTATGACTTGACCAAGGGAGGTACTAAAATAGGTACAATGATGGTGTTATGGTCCCCCCCAAAATTAGGAAAATCCCACTAGATGCTCCCACATTTGATGCAGTATGAGAGAAGGAATACCTGAAGGATGAGATTGAGGTGATGCAAGACACTATTTGCATAAGAGAGATGGGGATCGACACTTCGTAGGTGTCGCATAATCCCAACGGAAGACCACAAAGTGGGTCTCAAAGTGCACCTTTGTGCCCCACATAGGATGTTGTGAAAGGTTGGTTAAAGTCATTCTTTATAATCTTAGAAGATGATAACTCCATTGTTGTCATAATCCTAAATTGCACCAGACATACTTACCTAGCATCAGGCCATCTCTTTTGAATTCTTTGCCAAGCCACTACTGAAAAACCCTCTTGAAAAACACTCCTTTCGAAGGCATACGTCCCCTGCTCCACTATTGCACATGTGTGTACGCTGGTTGACCCACTACAACCCGCGTATACCTAAAAAGCATGAAAAAACGGAAAGTTGCAGACGAAAGACATAGTTTTGGGTAAGTTAACTAAACTGACTGACCGTCCATATTCGGTCACTCGACCAAATACCTATCCCTTTATAGCCTATAAAATAAGGGGTAGGGGTCCCATTTGGAAGGAGGAAAATCATAGCAAAGAAACTATACCGGATTTAGTATTCCCCTTGCCCCAACCTTTTGCAACTATTGTGTGAAGAGAAGAATATACAAAAGTAGTTGGAGCATAGTTGAAGAGGATCCTAGGACCAGATTCGAGGAGAATTAGTCGATCTCACCATTGTAAGGTTACTTTTGTGAGATTAATAAAAGAAGCACTTTTCCCGTCCCGCCATATGAGATTGTCAATATTTAAATTTGATTATATTTTGATAGAATCTCTAACCCATTATTTTATAGGTTATATGCATGTGGAGTTATTTGTTTGTCTTTTATGAATGCAGGTCAACATTGGGAGGAGAGTTGCGGTCAAGGAGTGACCAAGCGTTAAAGGGATTGACATCAAACACAGAAACTAAGGTATAGTAGTCGGATCTCTTTAGCCTTGTATTTGCATATGAGTAATGGGAGTCATGCTTGGGATGTTGGTAAAAAGTAGGAGACTTTAGTTCATTTATGCATGCATGATAAAATCCTTAATGCTAGTCTGTAGGAGGGATTTCCCACCCACAACAGAATTGGCGACCATACTGGGGATCTCTAGGGCTTTTTGGGGATACTTTTTGGGTATTTTGAATTGGTTTATTATCTTTTTTATAAGTTTTTGCAAGAGTCTGATCTTGTAGGGATTTTGGTTTTCCATACCAGTACTCCCTGCATGATTGCTTGACTATTTAATTTTCATCTCAGGAATTTACAGAGATATATGCGGCTTGCAGAAGCCCTTTTCGCGTATACACATGCCCTACCTTTAGACAGCATGCGTTTATCTGCTGGGCTTCTAAAGTGTCAGTTGTGTTCTTAAGTCCAGAAATTGTTTTTTAGAGGTAGTCATCGTCTTTCCCTGTCAGGAGTGATCCTTCTCAGGGGTTTCCTGGATTTGGTCATAGTCTCTGTGTTGCAGTCTATAGCATAGGAATAGCCTCAGATTATCTTTGTTTGATCAAAAGTTTCCTTGCATTCTCTTTTCCAAAGTTATTTTCTCTGTCTCTGAGAGACTCTAGTTTTCAGTACTAGTGCTCACTGCCTGTGCTGAATTGTGTTTTTCACTTTTTTTGAGCATTTACAGAGCTATACGCACCCTTTAGTAGTTTTGAATGTGTGCATATGCAATCTGCCTTTAGACAACATGGGTATATATGCTAGTTGTTGTGGTGATAGTCGCATGTCTGTGTCGAGGAGATCTTTTGACAAAGAGAGACGGTCATCCTCTTACCTTTCAGAAGCTAGTCTTTTCGGTCTTTGCCCTAGTCCCTCTGATCACAGTCTATAGCTTCGGTTTGACCACAGCATAGATTTATTTTTCTTAGAAAGATTTCTTGTGTTTCCTAGCTTGTGGGGGGGGGGGCATGAATCATGCATTCATCAGTCTCTTTTATAATCTTTTGTTATTTATGCTTTGATTGGAAGAAAATAAAAAAATAAAAATAAAAACCTTTGCTTCTTAGGTCTCTTTCTTTCTTGGCATCTTCTTTGCATTGTTATTTGAAAAAGAAAAATAAATTAGCATAGCCTTGTGTTCTCTTCTAATTTTAAAAGAATTTCAAAAGAAAATAAGAAAGATAATCGTTCTTTACTAGTGTTCTTATCATTTCTTTTTTCTGCAAGAGTCTTAACAACATCAGTTGTACTGCCACACCTTTTGAGTAAATCAAGCCTTAAAAATAACGCTAATTAAAAATAACTAGACTTTTATGTTTGTAGGGTCCATCAACTAGTTTAGGGTTAGGGCCTTGAATTAGGTTGGAGAGGAAACTCTTCAAGGCCGTTAAATCAAACATTGGAGTCTGCGCTAGCGAGTGTAGAAGTACAATAACATTGAAATTATCCGGGACCCCCCTCTAACACAGGGGATAAACACGAGGTCGCGTGTGGAAAGGTAGCGGAGATAACCCATCAAAAGCCGGACCAAGCTTAGTGGGGAACGCATATAAAGGACTTGTCTTGGGATTCCGTTGATCGCATTTTCCACGGAGCTTCATGGGTCTCGAATCTGTTCGAGGTCCTCAGTCATCTTCCAGAACACTTGATTTTGATACCCTTGATAGGTTTCGGGCTTGATACCCTGCTCATTGCGGTCCACCCAACTGTCAACTATACCCACCTAGTGATTGTTCACGAGACGACAACCTAGTTTCCTTTATTTTAGGGACTTACATAGGTGACCATGGGGGCATACCGCAGTACCTAGGGCAGACATTGGGCCATGCTTTGCAGAGTATACCCAGAGTGTGCTTCCGTATTCGATTTGCACTTACACCAGTAAGTTGCTCTAGTGTTGGCTGGTGTAACTGTTCTTCCTACTAGTTAGTCATTTGCTTGATTTTCCTTTAGGAATTTGTTTTTAGTGTGTGCTTTGTGCTCCCTCGTTTTTCATAGTGAGTTAGTCATTTATTGCTTTGGGTCTTTGAACTAGGGTGGTAGACCGCCCACTCTGTCAGTTGTGAGGACTTTTTGGTCTTCCTCTTAGAAACATGGAGCCGCCTCTGTATAGGCGTTTCTTTTATAACACTAGTTCACCAGAGTTGGTGTGTGCGACTTTTACGGACTTGAACGATCCCGCAAGGGGAGAACCTGCGCATAAGCTCTTCATGGCTAAAGTTCTCGGAGATACCAACCAAGGAGCCTCTTCACAAGGGGATTCTTTTGCTTTTCCCTTGCTCGAAAACGTTGGTTTCCCTTTGATGGCCACTTTGTACATTCCTGGGTTGAATGTTGGACTACCGATTTGGTTGGGTACCATTCCAAATGTCCCGAATGCTTTTGATGCTTATCATCTAAGCACCTTATGTCATGGGCACCATGTTGACGCTCCTTTGTCAACAAAGTATTCTTGTCCTCCTTCTCCCACCTCTGGTGAAAGTACATTTACTAGTAACCAGAATTCTAAACGAAGTAGAAAGAGGAAGAATAGGAAGAAGAAATCACTAGCCCTTGCCAGTCATGCTGGGGGAAAAAGTCCAATCACTGATAGTAATAATGGCAATAGGTCTGTAGCCTCTGCGAGTCATGTTATCGACCCATCACCAACCTCTGCAAGTCATGTTGGAGATGTGCAACCAACCACGACCAGTCATGCTGGGGGCATCGATTCTGTTGAGAAACCTAGATGCATAGAATGTAAACCTAAGTTCCCTTGTAAGCTTTGCAAGGGAGATCACCTTACTCATATATTCCCTGGCATTCTAGAGGTACAAAGATTGTGGTCCATGTCTGCAAGCTCTTCTGATTCTGAGTCTTCTGAGGTTTCCTCATAGTGTATTCAACCATTAGTTGAGAAAGTGGTCATGTCGATGTAGTCATCGACTGATCCCACTCCTCTTTTGGGGGGTGAGGTGCCTTTAGACCATGTAGTCTCTCAGCCTAATCAACCATTGGTTGAGAAAGTGGTCATGTCGATGCAATCATTGACTGATACCACTCCTCATTTGGGGGGTGAGGTGCCTTTAGACCATGTAGTCTCTCAGCCTATTCAACCATTGGTTGAGAAAGTGGTCACACCGTTGTAGTCTTTGGCTGATCCCACTCTTCTCTTGGGGAATGATGTGTCTACCGACTATGTTTTTAGCATTTCCAGTTCAGTACTTTCAGAACAAGGGGGCATTCTGCTCATTCTGAGTACACTCCCTCCAAGCCCTAGGATGGTTTCCTTTGATTGGAATGACCTTGTTGAGCCTTGTCTTCCTTCATCTACACCCTTTCAAATAAGGGTTGAATTTAATTCAACAAACATTTATCGATGTATCGTGGATGAAGGATCCTTTGCATGTATTTTACCCTCCTCAGTTTGGAAAGTCTTGGGATCTCCCGAGCTTGTGTCTTCTTCACATGAACTGTTGGATTTTGACAGATGTCCTAGTGAATATTTTGGGGTTCTTCCTTAGTTACCTATCTCGTTAGGTGGGAAGACTGTCCTTGTTGACGTTATAGTGGTGCAAGGCCTGTTAGATTTCAATATGCTTCTCATGTGTGATTATGTATATGCTATGAATGTTGTGGTGTCTATGCTCTTCTGAGTGATGCATTTCCCTCACAATGGAAGCATTGTCACTATCGACCAGCTGGCATCTGATAATCACCACCCTAATTCGACGTTAGTTTAGACTACCCCTTTATATGTTCCTAGTGTTCAGGTAGACTCTAATCCACCACGGGTTAATTATGTGGCATCTTATCCTCGATGTTCAATTGCTTCTAAGCAGGAACCTATGAAGTCATGTTTTCCCTCTCAAGACTTGGTCTCGACAATTGATCCATTGGTTTATCCAATGGGGGCATGGGAGCCCTTGTTTTCCCCTCTAGGTCCAAGTGATCTCAAGTCTCCTTATGAGTCTGATCTCGTTGTTTGTATATCCTCAAGCCCTTGTTATTTTGATTCTTTGTTGATAGACTCTTCCAGTCCTACCCAGAGCCTCCATCATGATATGGAGTATGGTCAGTTTACTTCACCCTTTGGGACTGTCGACCCTCGTTTGCATGATTTCTTGGATTTTGAATTGCCTTCAGACGAAGTTATCCTTGAAGCCATGACTACGGATTCTATACCGAGGGAAGACTTACACCGTGGTTTGTGTTTTCTTTCCTTTTGGGAGACTTTCCAAGTTGACTATCGAAGAGACTCTTGGTCTGAGCTTGGAAGTGGGCTCTACCTGAAACAGTTTCATACATGAGTCGTATCCCCCACGGGTCTTCTTTTAAGCCCTTTTCAGACCCTCTAAAAATGAAAAGATTGTCGAGTAATCTTGTTGACCTTCATGCTCGCTAAACTGAAATTTGAAGTCACGTCTATCCGGTGGTAGTTTACCCCTTTTTCGGTCTGAATGGTCAGTTGTATGAAAAAAGGTATACTTTAGGAGCCTCAGTTCCCTAGAAGAGTATTCTTAGGTATGATTTTAACCCTTTTTCGGGCCTGAGCGACTAAATTTACGAAAAAGGAACCCCCACAGAGTACATAGTTAAGCTCTTTTCAGACTCCCTAAAATTGAAACGATCGTTGAGTGACCTTATTCTTTCACACTCGTTAAATTCATACAAAAGAACATTCCTGATGGATTCCATAGTTAATCTTTTTTCAGACTCCTTAAAAATGAAAAAATTGTCGAGTGATCTTGTCTTTATCACACTCGTTAAAATGGTTTTGAATAGATGTCTGGTCAGTGCTAGTTTACCCCTTTTTTGAGCTGACTAGACTATCTTCGAAAAAGGTACCCCAGTGGAGTCTCCTTTTACGCTTTTTTAGACTCTCTAAATATGAAAAATCACTGAGCTTACCTTCTCTGGGCTCATTAAAATTACATCGAAGGACGTTACCATTGTGTGTCTTATTAATCGAGCTTGCATACCTGTGTCTTTGGCCTAATGCCGGCTCCATGTTGCTCTCAAATAAACCATCTGAAGCATGCCTTATACACAAGCCCTGTAGCACTTTGCCTCTGCGTCTTGACACCTTTGACCCATGGAGGATTTTTCTCGAGTGTCCTTTTCCTGCATATGTCCCTTTTCCCTGAGCATCCTTGTGTTCCATGCACTTGGAACTAGTATGTTTGCGACACTTGATCCTCCTTTGTAACATAGCATTCTTTTATTCTTTTTCAAGATTTCTAAAATTATTGAAAAGGACAAAAAAAAATCAAATATACCCCAAAAAGAGGAAGGGAAAAGTATTTTCTTTTTATTGGCAGCACAATGAGTCGCCCTTGGACAAAGCACATCCTTCCATTTGTTCGTCAAGCCCTGGGATTTAATATGACCTTAGGAAGCTTTTCTCACTACATCGAGTTGTGTCCTCCTCCATTTGGTTATTCTTCCAAACATATGGAGAGTTTGTGGTGCCTCCTGCATTGTGAACTTATGTTAAAATATCATGTTGCCTGAGTCTCATATTATGTCGTGCTATTGTCCAAGAGAAGTTATTACCAAGATTGAGTCAACCCTCTCTGCAGATTTTCTCTATCCCCCATATCCGAAACCTCAATCAAGTCTTTGTTCAAAATCCATGAAGCCCTCAACCTGATCATCAAAATCCTCTAGTCCATTATTGACAAGCCATTGAAGACCTCTAGGTAGTGAAGTCGTACGCTCATATTACAATCCTACCTGAGTTGTGAAGATTTTGAAGTTGTTGCTCGAGCTCTGAAGGCCTCATCTCTAGCCATCAAGCCTTATTCTCTTCTTGAAGATGGATACTATGCATGTATATCTTTTTTATTTCGAGATGTAGATCCGTTGTGTATTGGTCGTGGCTACACTTTATATAGTTATATGACATGGATCTACAATGTATTTGATTGGTAGCCATGATTTTATTTCATTTCGAGCATGGGTACGCCTACCTCAATGAGACAATTGTTATTTTGCAGATGGCACCTCCCGAATTCTGGTTCCTGGGCTCACTTGTTTGGTACGTTGGTGAAGATTGATAATGTATTTCGGCCATCAGATGCTCTTCTGAGCTCTCACATTAGGGGGCATCTGCTATAACCCTAAATTTCACCAGACATACTTACCTGGCATCAGGCCATCTCTTTTGACTTCTTTTCCAAGCCACTACTGAACACCCTCTTGAAAAACACTCTTTTTGAAGGCATACGTGCCTTTCTCTACTACTGCACGTGTGTGTATGCCGGTTGACCCACTACAACCCGCGTATACCTAAAAAGCATGAAAAAACAAAAAGTTGCATACGAAACACATAGTTTTGGGTAAGTTAACTAAACCGAATGACCGCCCATAGTCGGTCACTCGACCAAATACCTAGCCCTTTCTAGCCTATAAAAGAAAGGGGTAGGGGTCCCATTTGGAAGGAGGAAAATAATAGCAAAGAAATTATACCCGATTTAGTATTCCCCTTGCCCCAACCTTTTGAAACTATTGTGTGAAGAGAAGCATATATAGAAGCAGTTGGAGCACAGTTGAAGAGGATCCCAAGACCCGATTCGAGGAGCAGTGGTCAATCTCACCATTGTAAGGTTACTTTTGTGAGATTAATAAAATAAGCACTTTTTTCGTCCTTCCATATGAGATTGTCAATATTTAAATTTGATTATATTTTGATAGAATCACTAACCCATTAGTTTATAGGTTATATGCATGTGGAGTTCTTTGTTTGTCTTTTATGAATGCAGGTCGACGTTGGGAGGAGAGTTGTTGTCAAGGAGCGACCAAGTGTTAAAGGGACCGACATCAAACATGGAAACTAAGGTACAATAGCCAGATCTCTTTAGCCTTGTATTTTCATATGAGTAATGGGAGTCATGCTTGGGATGTTGGTAAAAAGTAGGAGACTTTAGGTCATTTCTGCATGCATGATAAAACCCTTAATGTTAGTCCGTAGGAGGGATTTCCAACCCACAATAATTGTGAAATCTAGGTATTTGTTGGCATAGACACTCGAGCCATCCATCAAATCCTAGTGAACGACCTCTGTGCTAGGTTTAAAGGAAGAGGTTAACAAAGGAGTTTTTCTCAATGATCTAATAAAATAATACGAAGTCTAATATGTGATGCTCAATCTAGGATCATGTGTATGCATTCTACCAAATAAATCATGAAAGTTCATGGGCGAACCTAACCTATTATACTTGCTAATCTAGTTTCATCTGGTTAAGTAGTCAAGGATCTTCTGGAAGTGAACCTTGATGCAGTAAACATCTATGCAGATTTTGAGGTCATTAAGATGATGAATGAAAAATATCCATGCCTTGCATTAGTGGGTATTGATTGGGATTTTGGAAATGACCCCATACTAAATTTGGAACAACAGAGGATACTTTTAGAGAAGGCTAGATAGTGGGTAACCCAACTTTTGGACATCTCACTAGTTGGAATATTAATGAACAAGTGGAGGAAGACTTGGATAGTGATGTGATGAACCAATTATATAACTTGAGTGTGGGACATTGTGAGGATTATGAAGAATTTTGTGAAACTTATGGCTTTCTTAAATTAATATAGTAATTGATTCATTGTAAAACAATGACATCTTGAAAAAAATCCTATAATTTAAAAAATTTCCACTCTCATTAATAATCTCAAGACATAAACGCTAGTAAAATATTTGATTAATAAAATCAAATTTTAATCTCTTGCAAGTGATTGTATCAAGATATGCAGTCTACAACCGAGTGTAGGAGATGTGCAATATCCTACAAGTATCATTTAAAAATAAAAATAAAATAGAACAACAAATAAATATTTTCCATACTAAATTATCTTTTACATCTATTTGGCAATTGCCATTACTAGAGAAATAATTTATTGGCAAGTGCCCTTACAAGTTTGCACCCATCCCAAGGGTTTGAGGTCGTGTCATTGAATGAGGTTATGTTGTCACATCTAATGATGCAATCTCAAGGCACCTTAAGATGGGTGCAAACTTCCAAGGGTTCTTAGCGCTCATCTAATTCAACATTGTTCACTAAAAGTAATCAATGCGAACTCCTGACACTTGATACATGTGATGGACAAAATTAGGCTTCTTTCCTATGCACTCACAAAATGAATTTGGGCGCTAAGTTGGTTTGGTTTTCAAGTTGTTATGTGATATTCGTTGTATTTCTCATGTAATTGAAACCATTCAAATTCTTCCAAACCATTTAAAATTATGAACTGGTTGGATCTAAGTTCAATGCTTGAGTTGTGGTTTGATCACTAGCACTTGGTCAAGTAAAAGGCATACTGCTTCCAACAAGATTATGGTAAGGAGATACTCTCACCTTTGAAAAATTGGTCAATGAAATTTGCATTATTTTTTGGCTTTGTTTTCATGTTCACCTAAAAAGGAATTCCTCCGATACTGATGTTCTCATAATTGAGTGGTTCACTTGCACAAATATCAAAATCTTTTTTTCATATACATATATATTTAACTCATATACATATACATATATAAATATACATATATAAATCAACGAAACAAAGTCATTAAAAACAAAATAGTCGTCATAATCCTCATCGGCCAGGGAACACACGCCACTAATTTAAAGTAGAGTGGATAAGATCGGAGGCTACTACTGAGATGACAATATTTACACAAGTGGGAAGGTACGGGACCACGAGGACAAGGGTGACAAAGACTAAAGTGAAATACTATTCAACCGCATGAGAAACCAGGCCACCGTGACTCTACATGGAATCTCTTTTTCTTCCCATACAAGTTCTTTCTATTTTTAATGGCTACGGCTGCTTGTATCAACAACAACAGTCAGTGACTTACTCTTGGTCCCGACTGTTTTTATAGGCGGAATTGGTCGGAATCTGACGATGTAAATTGGGACAAAATCTCTATTTTCTGTTATTTAAATTGTCTGAATGCATAAATGGATTCAGCTTGCTGAAAAACTCCAACCATTTGGGCATTCGGATTCTAAAAACTTAGCCACTCAAATATGAAGATCCAACCATTCATCATGATTTTGAGACTTTACCCCTCTTGATTTGAACATATAATATATTAGGAGAAAACACATGTGTTTAACCATTAAACCCATAAAATAATTTGAATAATTCACATGTAAATTTTACATTCTTCTCATATAAATTTAATTTTTTCTTTACCTTTTAATTATGATGTTATTGAAAAATAAACTCTCAACAAAAAAATGAAACCTTATGGGTATTTGACGAGGTTACAAGCCTCCCCGCAAAAAATGGAACCCTCATATATTTGTCTCATTGTAATGAGGTTACAAGAATATATTTGTCTCCATTGTAATGACGTTACAAGAATAAACCCTCCCAAAAATTAAAATCTCATAAATGTGTCCCTATTAACACTAATTTACTAGCCATCATCATTAATTTGGAATTTATAATGACAGACCCTCGATGAAGTTATTTCATAAAGAAAACTGGGTTACCTTACTTGTTATGCAAAAGAGTGATGGTAAAATAAATTAACATGCTTGGAAGACTAGTATAAAACCCTATCATCTCATTTCACACTAAGAAAATGTCTCGTTCAATGTGGGATAAAGCCTCACAACCAATATTTAAAATAAAATAATTAAAATAATATTTTAAACTAAAAAATATACAAATTATTTTTTAATTAAGTGTGTTTCTTTATGGTAAATATAAAAATTTATAAAAAACAATTTTGAAATAAACTATAATCGCCTCATCATAGCACTACAAGTAAAGTCAAAATGCAAATGCTCTGAGTGTTAATGTAGAACTCTACAATCTCACACTAAGAAAGTGGCTCCTTCATTGTAGGGTCAAGCCTCATAATTAAAAATTATACAATTCTAAATTGAGATTTATAAGACTCATTTTAAATTAAATATGATTACTTTATTAAACGTTTAGAAGAAAATGGAAAATTTCAAATAAAATCATAATCGTATCACGATGTAAAGTTGATCTTATGAGAAGACTAATTTAGCACTTCACTATCTCTATCTAAACATTAAGAAGTGCCCTTTTCCTTTTTTTCCAAGAGAAAAAATTGCTCATTTATATTAAAATATAATATGTTCTCACAATCGGTTACATTCAGAAAACTGAGGTGGAACAATGACAAGGAGAGTCAATCTCTTTCAATTGGACAATCCAATTCGAAGGGGAGTGAAGATACCCTGGAAGAAAAGTAAGAGAAGCCGCAAGTTGGAAATGAGGAGAGAGATATCAAGAAAGTCTGCCAAGAAATAGTGCCATGATATGTGAAAGAAACTGATGATGGCGACAGATAACAATTGGCACCAGACTTAGAATAATTTGATAGTATGTGAGGGACCCTCAAGGTCATCCAACCAATGGGTGTAGGTGATCATACCTACTTGTTTTTTAAGTGTTGTCTTAGATAGCAGATCCGCTTCCCTATTGAACTCACGAGAAGTATGAGAGAAGATGAGTTTCCTGAAGTGGCGTTGAAGTATTTTGATTCGGTCCATCCAAGCCAAGAGGGTGATCAATTGAAGCTTTCCAATGTGATTAAGACAATCTATGATAACTTTTGAGTCGCCAATCAGTTGAAGATGATCAAAATAAAGCCTCGTGGCCAAGTGAAGTGTAGCCCAGGCACCCAATAGATTGTTATAAAAATAGGACCGTGGAGCAATAAAATAAAACAAATGCGGAAACAAAACACGGAAGATACACAATACAATAGAGACATAGATTTAAGTGATTCACCCAATGTCGTCTACGTCCACCAGAGAAATTGTCAGTTCCTTCCTTTATTATTATCCAGCATATGAAGGGATACAACCTAAAACAAACCTATTGTAACTTCCTCTTCTTTATCTCACAGTCTCTCATCTCAGAATACAATATTCGCTATGTTGCATAGCTGCAATACATTTCCCTCATAACAAAGGGTTTCATTCTAGGGAAAAAAACCCTAACATAATTTCTACCATTAGATCTGCGACCTTATAATGAACAGTCCAGATTTACAATGAAATCACAATATACATTTACAAGGCATTTTTTCCTTCAGGGGCTTCGCCCCTGAACCCTTGCCGAGGGGGAACTTGCCCCCAAACCCCCCAGTCGAGAGGATACCCCGCCCAGACCCCGTAGAGGGGGTAACCCCACTCTGCATTCCCCCGCATGGAAGAGTGTACATACTTCTAGGGTGTAATATCTTCATGGGGTATAAACATGGCTAAAAAACATAAGACCTCTGAATCAAGAAGATAATCATGCTCCACAGCCAACAATCTCCCACTTGGAGACTAATCTCAACAACTCCACCGCTGTTGTATATGCTGGACTCTGAACCTTCTTGGAGGTGACAAATTTCTCATCTTCATCTTCATTCTTGAAGACCAACTGAAATTGAGTAGGAACTCAGTTTCTCTCTGGTTACTCCCTTTGTTAACATGTCTGCAGGATTCTGGCTAGTGTGTATCTTTTCCAACTTCGAATGTCCATCTTCCAAGGTGAATTGTATGAAGTGGTACCTCAATTTTATATTCTTAGTCTTCGAATGGAAGGTTGAGTTCGTTGCAAGATGAATTGCACTCTCACTGTCACAGTACAACCTGTTATTCTCCTGCTTCTTTCCCAATTCCTCCATAAACCTTTATAACCAAATCATCTCTTTACTAGCCTCTATAGCAGCAACACACTCTGCCTCTGTTGTTGAAAGTGCAGCAACCTTTTGCAGTTTCGAAATCCAACTTACTGTTGTTCCACCTATAGTAAAAACATACCCTGTGGTGCTCCTCCTTCTATCTTTATCACCTGCCATATCTGAATCAACATATCCCTGTAGAAAAGTGTCCGAACCTCCAAAACATAATGCATGAGTAGCAGTACCTCTCAAATACCCGA
>JASDQU010242682.1:0-24530 GCA_032191745.1 Picea mariana
AAGTGCTCCTTTTTTGCTCACCCATTGACGAAAAGAGCACGAACACATGGATCGGCGTTCCAGTTAACTGACAAAAAGCCCCATGTCCCGGCGGAAACTTTCCTGATTTTTTGCTTTGTTAGGTACCCGCGGGTTGTTTTGGGTTAGCCCGCGGATACCCGCGTGCAGTAGGAGGACAACAAGTGGATGCCCGCGCCCAGTGAGCAGTTAGGGCGCGGGTTGCTTGTTTTAAGTGGTTTTTTGAGGAATTTCTCAGCATGGCTTTGGCTAGGAAGAGGCATGAGTAGGCCTGATACCAGGTAAGAAGGGATAGTGCAATTTAGGGTTATAACAAAGTGGCACCGACATTAATCAGTCCAAAGGGCATTTTACTATAAGCATAGGTGCCCCATGGAGTGCGGAAGGTAGTTTTAAGTTGGTCTGGAGGAGACATCAGGACTTGGTTGTACCCTGAAAAACCATCCAATAAGGATAGTCTCTCAGAACCAGATACTTGTTGAAGGATCTTTTCCATGGGTGGAACAGGGTAGTTGTCTTTATCAGACGCTCTATTAAGGTTTCAGAAATCAATGCATAGTCGTATTTTCCCACCATTATTCCGGACAGGGACAAGGTTAGAAACCCATTGCATGTGCCTAACTGGAAAAATTATCTTAGCATTCAGGAGTTTATTTAATTCTTTTTTAATGGTCGGTTCGAGCTTAGGGTGCATTTTTCTTAACTTTTGTTGAAAGGGTAAGGTTTGGGGTTTCATAGGAATGACGTGTTGTATGATGTTAGGGTCGAAAGTTTTAAGGTCATCATACGTCCATGCAAAAACATCTTTAAATTCCTTAAACAATTTAATAAATGTGGCTTTCTCTTGTTCAAAACACCCCACCCCTAAATTAATGCACTGTGGATTGTCATTAGCTCCCAAGTTTACTTTTTCATACGATAACGAGGAACTATTTGTTTTATAGTTGACCGATTTTTTGAATTTATCTTGAAGATCGTAAAAATTCTCTAATCTAACTACAGATTTAGGGATCGAATTTACCATGTCTAGTGAATATTCAGGAGTTCTCGGATCTGGTATTACCGTGAAATCGTGCAAATTGTCGTCATGAGTGCATTCGTCGATCACTGCGCCTTGGAAAGTTTCTTCCATATGAAGGAAGTTAATAATCTGTTGATCGTCGTCGAAGACTCTCCAATTCGTGATGTTGTCGGGAATGGATGGCCTGAACAACAGTTCAACGGAGAATGCATTCGGGGACAAGCCTTCTGCAGGAAAGAGTTTGGAAGCTACGTTAGCTAATAGATCAGCTTCAGAATTATTCAATCTAGGAATAGAATTTATATTGAAAGAAGAAAACTTATTCATTAAATTCCATACCTCAGATTGGTAGCTTTTAAGATGCGGAGACAGACAGTGGATAGAATCTCTTACCTGTCTAACCACGATTTTCAAATCGCCAAAGACAGTCAGATTTTGAATGTTCATATCTAAAGCTTTTCTGAGGCCTTGCAAGAAAGCCTCATATTCTGCTATGTTATTAGTACATTCAAATTCTAGCCTACATGCAATCAGGGTTTTGTTACCTGTCGGATCAATAATAACGTAGCCTGCACCAGCTCCTTTCTTGGACTTTGACCCGTCAAAATAAAGAGACCAAATTTGATTTTTATCGGGTGTGTGAGACCATTGTGTAGAAGATGTTGGCTGTACATATGCTACAATCTCGGACTGTTGTTCTGGGTTAGTGATAGCTAAAGTCTCGGCCATGAAATTGCCAAAAAAGGTATCCATCCCTTGTATTTCGGGTGAATCAGCAGAAGGTGTAAATGGCTCATTGGGATCGTTTAAATTTGTGACTATGAGCTTAAGGTAGTGTTTACGATTTACCTTGATCTTGTTGGGCTTGTCGTTCTTGAGCAGCCATAGGTAGGACCAATCTGTCACGAAATAGCCGTGTAGTTGCTTTGAATAGTCTCTGCTTAGAAACAAACCATAAACTTATGGAATATACACAACAATAATATCAATCACTTGATGAACTTTGGGGTTAGACGATAATCTTATAAGCACATTCCTTAATTCTCCTATGACTTTAACACTAGTTCGATCAAGTTGGATGATTTTTAAAGTGGATGGTTCAACTTCAACATTAATCTTCTGACACACAAACCATGGCATTACATTGGATGACACTCCTAAATCTACCATACAATTGTGCACATATATTTTAAAGATTTCGAAAGTTAACAAAAATGGAGGTACATTTCTACGAGTACTAATGGTAGAAGCTTGTGGTTTTTTACTTGCAGTCTCTAAAGCTAATTCATCTACATTTGTTACATTATTTATAGGAAGGCTTCCTTTCTCTTGAATATCATGATTATTCTTAGCGGAAGTCTTCTGAGGAACTTTGTTCTGAACAACCTTGTTAGTGCTTGAATTACCATTTTTTCTATTCTCTGCGATATTCTGTAACATTTTTTGTAGCAGAAATGGAAATTTTAATAATTCATAAACAGAAATGTTAGCCCTTAACTTTTTAAGATCTTTAACTAAATCATAATCTAAGTTGGGGTTTACATGACTCTGTTTAGTCTCAGTTGGCTTAGATTGCTTTGGGGGAAAAGTCGTAGTGTTTTCTGAAGAAGGTTTGTTTGTTGTCTTACTCCTAGTATTGTAGGGATGAACTGTCTCAAAATTAGCTTGAAAAATGCTATCCGAGAAGTGTCCAAAAATGTTCGGAGAATATTCTTCTTCTTCAACTGTCTCTTGTTCAACTACCTCCTCAGGGATCTCAGGAGGCATCAAGTTATCCTGGGCTTCTAGAATTGTTTGAAGGGCGAATTGCAGACTTTCTAGATTTAGGCCATCGGTATTTGGATTAGGTTGGTTGGTGGGAAAAGACTTCCTGAATGGGGGTTTGTAAGGCCCTTTGATTGAAGAATCTTCTTCGATCGTCCTTTTCAAATCTATAACTTGATTCGAAAATTTTTGAACGACTTTAGTTAATTTTTCTAAAGCTGATCTTTCAGGTTGTGTTTTACTTTGAGCAAGTCTAGGGAGGATTTCGATCTTCTTTTTGGAAGATGAACTAGTCTTTGTTTCGTTGCTAGTAGTGTCTTTTAAACTAACGATGTCTTTTTCAATCTGGCTGGCCTCTTCGAAGGCCTCTAACAATGTGGCTTTCTCAGATCATTTTACCCAAATGGCTATACTTTGATGCAAGGCTTTAGTATAGTATGCTATGATGATATTCTCAGCAGGCATCGAATCCATAGGGATTCGGTTCTTAAGTGTTAAGAATCTTTGGTTAAAGTTTTTGATTTTCTCTTTAGGGTTCATTCTTAAACTAGAAAGCTCCATAACTAGAACTTCTGGAGACTTATCATCTCCAAACTTCTCAAGAAAGCAGGATTCAAACTTCTCCCACGACACGATGGTATGGGGCTGCTGGGCAAAGTACCAGGTAGAGGCATTGCCCTCGAAAGTGTAGGGGAACAACCTACATACTACGTCTTCATGCTCGACATTTTGGAGTCTAATGGCTAACATAAACATTTTAATGTGATCTTCGACGATCTGTTTAGAGTCAGGGTCAAACTTGAGAAGCCACTTCTCCAGATGTTTGGGTAAGCGATGTTGAGGCCCAGGTATGGCTACTGCATCCTGGTCGAGCCAGGGTCTGGCAGGATTGTTCTGGTTGGCCATTGGTGTAGGAGGTGTGGAAGGCTGAGAAGGGGAACTACCTTTGTCAGAAGAGTCTTCTCCAGAAGAAGAAGGAGATGATGGAGGTGGTGAGGGTGGTATTCCAGTTCCTCCTACAGCAGGAGTGAGGATTGGATATGTAGGGTTTAAAGTGAGGTTAGTGCCTCCAAGTTGTTCTCTGATATCAGATAAATATATAGGTTGGTCCAAAGTCCGATTAGGTTGCCTTAAACGAGCGAAGGCACTATGTGTTTTTAAGAGAGATTGGCGGACAATGTCTTGTATGTCACCACCAATAGGATTTGGGATTACTGGTTCAACTGTGATCTGCAAATCGTCGTTTGATGTGGTTGCTATATGAGGGGGGATGTTGTCGTTGGAATGACTTCTCATCACTGTAGGTGAGCGGTTGGGTGATGAAGGAGTCTTACGACGTCCTCATGCCATTAATGATTTTCAGGCCCTCCTTCTAGCGCCATTTGTTTACGGGCGAAATTGAATGCTCATCAACTGGAGGAGTGGATCCAGTCCGGGGTTGTCTATATAACCCAAGCCATTTGGGATAATCCACCCTAACGTGTTTAGCGGCTCTGTTATCCGATCTAAGTCCTAGGAAAACGAAAGAAAAACTAAGCTAAGGAAACTAATCTAAATGAAAAAGAATAAATACAACAAACTATATACAAATCTAAAACATATATATGCAGCTTACTTACTAATACTATACAACAATAATTCTATGAAATTAAATGTTCAACTATCAACAGAATTAGATCTCAATTATATATGTACAGTACTTACAGAATACAAACTTTGATAAAAATTTGCAAAAATCATTGGTAAAATGTCTTATGACAGTGAAACCATTATTTTTTGATTTTTTATATCTTTTCTGTGAAAGAAGAGAAATGAAAACTAACCAAGCTAAGCAATTAAGATAACAATCTGTACTATACATCTATCTAAACTACTGATAATTCTCGAATTTATTAACTATTAAATTGCAAATAATGAACTAACCTGAAGTAACGCTTCCTATTTGTCCTGTGCACAGTGCTCGATTTAGTTGTTTGATGGGAGGAAACCCACACCAAATTTTCCGCAAGCTTCTTGTAAACAGGAAGCAGAAATTCTCTTTGAATACGAATGACAGAACAAGCAAGACATAAAGTGACAACAATTTTATAATTTACAAATCATCATAGTTAGATAAATTCCTCTGCGAAGATTTGTACGGAACAGTTCATTTAACGAAGAAGATAAACCTTTACTCATTAAATTGAAACAGAGTAATTGTTGTACTAAAAATGAGATACATCAGATATGGATATAATTTAAATCATAACGCATAAACCTGTAACAAGTCTTGATATCTAAAGTAGTCAATAACTTGATCACAAATTAAAATGCACAAAACTTGAACGAAAGTATGATAATTGAAAGCTAAAGCTGTTACAAAAGATCCACTTCCATTCAAGTCTGTATCATCATAAGTCCATAGTCTTTTTCTCCCAACAGTGATGGGTTCTTTACAAAAATAATGAGTATATAAAGGCCACAGGGCAAAACATCACTATGGGAATTATCAAAAACTGTTTGGAAGAAATCTGGGAACAATCTCCCAAATCTCTATTTCTGCCTAAGGCTAACAACTTAACAAAACTATATAACAAAAACATGTTCTAAACTTCCATAGCATGTCCAATTTCCCATAGCAAGTCGTATGTACCTGTAGGTGGACAAGAATAAACAAGTTTAGACAATGTTTTATTTGTAAAATTAACAAAATCTAAATTTTATGACTAGCTACAGAATCTTACGATTCTGTAGCTGGTCATATTTACAAACATAATCATTTCAAATCAATCCAAATGATAACAGAAATACATTCGACCTATTAAACAAACCCTTAGTTACTAATTCAAAGCAAAGAAAATCATTCACGCTAGAAATAACCAAATCTTTTATGCCAATTTGAAACAAATGAAATCATGTTTAATTAATCGAATGGTAACATGGATATATGCAATCAGCCAAACAACTTTTTATTACCAATTTGAAGCAGACATAATCGTTTTGACAATTCAAAACCAACGAAATCATTTTTTGAATCACTTTCAATTGAAGGAGACCATAATCGATTCATCAAACCAATCTTTGCTACTAATCCAACGCATATACAAACGACTATGCTAATTCAAGGCATACAGCATCGTTCCTGAATCAAACAGAAATGAATCAAACTAACTCAGAGCCGACACAATCGTTATACTAATTCAAGAGAAATAAAATCGTATTAAATCAGTTCAATCAATACATAGCTATATTCGATGATAGCAAACAAATATTCAATGCAAGTATAATTCAAAACGAAATCAAAATAATAGAATCGTTTTTTAATCTATTTAAACAAACAGAACTAATTCATAGCAAACACAATCGGCTAACCAAATCATTCAAAAATCGATGTTGAAATAACATACCTGGGCTCTAGGAAAACGATTTGCTCGGGATAACTTTGAGTTGACAAAGGTCGTAGCTGCCTCAACATTTTTGAAGATGATAGAACCCGTAGTCTTTTGCTTCTTATCATAAGCTTGTAGCCTGTCATTTTCCTTTGACAACACAGTAACCCGTTCCTCTAATGATTTAATTTTCGATTACAACAGAGGAACATCCATCTAGTAATGTTCGAGCCAAGAATTGCATTGAGTACACGGTGGTTGATTGGGCCGAGCCACTGCAGGTGGGGGTTCTTTTAAGTTACCAGGGGTTCCACTGTGAAACTTAATTCCCGGAAAGTTAGGGTCATCCTTGAGGCACGGTGGGAGGTTGGACACGTAGTCGTAGGGTTCAACAGAACAGAGGCCATGAGAGTAAGGGTATTCCTCGGTCAATAAGAGTTCAATCTCAGAGTTTGAATCCTCGCTCAAAACAATAGGCTTCTGGTCTATGTTTTGTTTGGGCTTATTCCAAGCACATCTAGATATCCATCGTGCATTCTTATTTCCCTTACTATTGGCATCGGTATTACCCTTGCTCTTCTTTTTTACAGGCCTCTTAAAGGTCTTAGTATTGGCTTTAGCACATGGGTTGGCCATGATATCAGGTAGGTCAATGTTGGGGCAATTCAAGGGTTTGACAGGGGATAGAAGGATAAGAGGTGGCACGGCAGGCCCAACCAGGGTTTCAGTGACCACGGTTTTGTCCACTTGGACACATTCGGGAGTGGAAAAGTCGTTCCTTGATAGGAAGGCTTGCCAACAGTCACCACTAAGCTTCAAATGATGAACAATAATGATTTTGATCAAGTAGTAATGGAAGAGGCTAGCATCAGCCTTCTCCCACTTAAATCGTTTGGACATTTTATACAGGCTGTGTAGAAGGTAGTGAGGCATATTCAGGGGGAAGTCTATAAAATTCATAAGCAACCTGAGATGGTAAAGAAACACTAAACCATAACGACCTGCGCAAGTCACAAATTGCTTAACAATTGCCAATAAATCATGCCACCTGGTCTTAAGGGCAGTGACAGGCATACCTCTATCACAGCTAACAATTTTCCTTGATGTGAATAGGAGCGGCCATGGGACTTCGTCCACTTTAGAATTCTTAAACCACCTTTTCCCTTTAGTTGGCAAGCCTATAGCTGAGCTGAGGAATTCTTCATTTAGCTCGAGTTGGATGTCTCCAACCTTAGCCCTGCATCCATCGAACGTGAGGGAAAACTGTTGGGCAACCGTGAGGTTGAAACCCTCAAATTTTTGGATAAAAACAAACCAACCACTCTTCTCCAGGTCTTCACGAGCATTGTCAAATAGAAGGAGCGTTTGGATGCCATTAGGTTCTACGCGCACTACAGGTGCCATAGGGAAGAGCACATAGTGAGCAGAGTAAACGAACAGGGTTTTGGACAGGGTATACACAGGACCGAAAGCTCACAAGCTTCCACGAAACCAACAAAGGTAACCCGACATACAAGGCAGGCATTAATGTATAAGTGTGCGAGGGTGGTGGAATGAAACCAACCCATGCAAAACATTCATATCGAAATGTACAGTCGACGGTGCTATGGTGATTCAAATCACTATTGGTGTGTGTTAAAATCCATGTAAACTATTGAAAACTATGATAATTCGACCTGGATATTTGCGCAACAATAGTGTTTGCATGATTTAAAACAAAACAATATTTCAAATTTAGCACCAAAGATTTGACCATAAAAATTATGCGTTGTATGAAACCATTGCGCCAAGGGTCTAATCATAATGCTAATGCGTTCTCATGAAACCATTGCACCAAGGAATTTGATCAAAAACAATAGAACATCAAACCACCATTGTATCAAAGATTCAATCACAATCACAAACTTATAAAATGAAGTCATATTAAAAAAAATGCAAAGTGAGTAAAGGTTTGGTGTCTTGCCAACTGTGCGACCATCATTGAGTTAGAAGTGAAATGACCACATAAACAAGAGTAACCATAATAATCCAGTGACGATTTTAATGCCATCGACATGACTTCGAACTCAAGGTTCTCACGCTTGCAGTCGTGAAAATGAAAAGGCAGGTGTGTGAATGCGCAAGATAATAGTGTTGCTTTAAAAGATTGCAATGAGAGTCAAGGGTTTCAAAACACTTGTGTAGGCAGCTTATAACGATAGGATAAAAATGCGAAATGGTTGCCAACACTACCAGAGAGGTCATAAAGCAGGGATGACTACTTATTGTCAGATGATGGTATCACTTAACCTATCATTCCATTATGCTTTATCTAATGGTAAAGAAGGGACCCGAAGGATACTTAGATCTAAGACTCTTATTACTTCGCAATTTCGACATTCGGGGATTCTGACCATTTGACACCTTTTTACTCCCGTGGTGGGTCAATGTCGAATTTGATCGTAGAATATATCCAATGATCAGGAAAGATCCTGAAATTTCTTAGATTGACGACTCGAGTTACTTCACGGCTGAAAACTTGGTCAAGGTTTAATGATAAGTTATATCCCACGATAGTGGATAAGAAACCACCAGCTGTCAGTCAAACTCTCTAGTAATCATGTCAGCAGGTTTCCTTCGACAGGATTAGAGTGTTGTGAAGTTCTAACATCCCAGAGATTAGAACCTTCGATGTCCTGAAGCGCAGAAGGATTAGCTCCCTTTGAGCATAGCACAGGGTTCCAGGACCATGGTCATATGGAACTTTGACAAGACCTAGAGGGCTACACTCTTAAATATTACCCAATATTTGGTTAAGTCTGTGTAGTCTAACTTGCGATTACTTGGAAGAATAATTTGAAGGAAGCAACTTCCATTTATAGAAATAAAATTCTATAACAGGGAAAGGGATTCTGAGGGATGGATGAGTTCAAAAACATTATGTAGAGTCTGTCCCCACACTTTATTTGTAGATTTTATCCTTGGATAGTCTTTTAGAGGATTATCACATATACAGATTTAAACAAGGGGTCACTTTCCATTTTCCCCAAATTCATTTAAAACCAATTATTAACAATGCTCCCTGGTGAAATAGGATTTAAAACAGAAATCCATTGATGCGATATGATATTTAAATTTTACTTCGAGTTTCTAGTCAACCAGGACATCCAAATCACAATTATCTAGCATACCCATAAGATACAATGTTATGTCATCATACCTATATATCAAGGATGTATATGTATAATGCAAATACAAGCATTCAATCGTGCATTTCAATTCAATTATATAGATTCTATGTAGTACTTATCTATTACGGTCGATAGCTGATCAACTGACTATGTGTGTTCTCGTTTCCACCCAACCATAGGCTCAGATGCATTCACTCTTAGAAATTTGGCCACCCCCATGCCAAGCCATGATACCAACAAGGAGTTCTCTCTTTTCCTTGGGTCTTTTACAAAATCCTTGAGCTCACTCTCCTTTTTTCCACAGGAAGCTAGCTGTCCAGTTTTTTGTCCACCAAGCAAGGGAGCATGTCATGATCTCTCACTCAATCATGCAACCTTGTTTATCAACTTGATTAGAAAACACTATCCAGTCTCTCCTGTAACCAAATTAACTTATTTTTTCAGTTCTTCTTCTGAGCTAAAGATCCTCTCGTGCTCCTCTTTTTTATGAATGGTCCTCCAACCCATTCGTGTGTCTCTTCTTCTTCTTGGGTGTTTTTCTCCTTACCTAGGAAGGTTCTAGGCCTGTCCAATTCCTTTTGGTAGAAGGAACTTGGGTCAATATGGGCTTGTAGGAAGATTGCACTCTGTGGTACTTTGGGTTGATAGTTTTATATCTTCTCAGCTAGGCATTCCATGCTTTCATTCATTGGGGTAGTTGGTGGTTCAACCACCAGTCCTTTTGTCATTAAATGATTTTTCCTTGGAATCAGGACGAGGCTTATTATTTCGTATCAAATATCTCAACAAAGAGGATTGTGTCATCTTGGCATGATGAACCCTCTCTACAGGTTTCCTCACTCTTTTCTCTAGTGGTATCATGGCTAGTACTTCAAGGCTTCACCCCTGCAGTCAGTTGTTGGAAATCTAAACAATAATACATTTACATTGTTCTCATGCCACAGAATGGTAATCATAAGTAATGATTAATTACAAGCTGGGGGAAACATGGGTATTACACTTGAAAATAGTGAGAGGAATTTTCTTGAGAGGTGCCTCAACGCATCCTTTCGGGAGAAGGGTGATCCACAAGGAGATAGAAAGCACAAAATAAAGTAAGTTTCACTTGATGTTGAAACACACACTAAAGTGATGTGGATGGACAAGTCAATAGGCAGTTACGAGGGAATCTCAATCATCAAATTGGATTGTCACATCTTCTTTCATTTTCTCTTCATCTTCCCAACAAGTGTACTCTATTATATTGACTAGATAAGAGAAAAAAAGATGCGAAATACCATGAATACTTTGTATTTCCTTGGGAATATATTCGTAATACCCCTTCCTTCAAATTTAATTCAATGTTGTTGGTTTGTGGTAGTTTCATATAAATAGCTATTAATTGGTTTTAATCTCATATTATTTATATAAATTATTAACTAGATTTATTTTTAAATAAAAAATTGGAATCGATATTCTTCCTAATTATTTTCACCAATTATATTTCTTATCATTTGATAGCTTTTTATTTGATTATTTACATTATCTATAATTCAATAACTTAGTGACTCTATAAGTTAGATAAATATATTACAATTTTTGTCCTAGTTACACTAAATAAAACTAGTAAAAAATCATAAGTCTCACACATAGTTGTGGAGCTTATAAATATTTTAAGATTAAACTCACTTTGAAACAATGAAATGAATGGAGAATAAAATGCATTTTAAACTAAACTTAATACATATTAGATGTATAAAATAATATAATCTTAATAAATTAAAATAAAATAAAAATCACAATAATAATAAAAATATAAAAATTAACACTAATATCTTATTTATAAATTAAAATATAAAATAATAATAATATAGAGAAATATAAAAACAAATACACATTTATCTTAATTAAAAAAAAATAAACATCCAAAAAGTATATCATAATTTCTTTTTACTGGTGTATCCATGACCTACATAACTTATAGGAGAAAACACACGAGCATCATAGATTAAAAAATAAATAAATAAAATTAAAATGAAAAAAATTCGAAGTTAAAATAGTTTCAAACTTAGGATAATTGATGATAATAGACCGTTAATAAATTATATTGGTCTTCCTTGTACTATATCATTCATGGTATTGGTTCAAAACGATGTCGAATGCTAGTGAGGATTTATCAGGCAAATGCATATATGTTCTACTCAAGGTTGTCACGGTCATCATGTTCACTTTCAACTTTAGTATGACAAGTTAAAAATGGAAGATCAATAGAGACAAAAAAGGTAATAGACAGACACAAACCAACAAGGAGTTCTCTTTTCCTCAGGTCTTTTACAAAATCTTCTAGGTCACTCTCCTTTTTCCCACAAGAAGCTAGCAGTCCGGTTTTCTGTCCACCAAGAAAGGGAGCCTTCCATGATCGCTCACTCAATCACATAAATTTGTTTACCAACTTAATTAGAAAACACTGTCCAGTCTTTCTTGTAATGAGAACAACTTGTTTTTTCAGTTCTTCTTCTAAACTAAAGAGCCTTTATGCTCTTTTTTTTTTTGAATGGTCCTCCGACCCATTCGCATGTCTCTTCTTCTTCTCAGGTGTTTTTATCCTTCAACAAGAAGGTTCTGGACCTATCCTATTACTTCTACCAGAAGAAACTTGGGTCAATCTGGGCTTGCAAGAAGACTGCACTTTGTGGTACTTTGAGATGATATTTTTATATCTTCTCATCCACGCACTCCATGCTTTCATTCATTGGCATAGTTGGTGGTTCAACCACCAGTGCTTTTCTCATTAACTGATTTTTCCTTGGAATCAAGATGAGGCTTATTATTCTAGATCAAATATTTCAACAAAGAGGATTGGGTCATCTTGGCATGATGAACCCTCTCTACAAGTTTCCTCACTCTTTCCTCTAGTGGTATCATGGCTAGTACTTTAAGGCTTCACCCCCGCAAACAATTGTTGGAAATGTAAACAATAATACATTTACATTGTTCTCATGCCATGGAATGGTAATCATAAGTAATGATTAATTACAAGTTGGGGGAAACATGGGTATTACACTTAATATTAGTGAGAGGAAATTTCTTGAGAGGTGCCTCAATGCATCCTTTCGAGAAAAGGGTAATCCACGAGGAGATAGAAAGCACAAAATAAAGTAAGGTTCACTTGATGTTGAAGCACTCACTAAAGTGATGTAGATGGACAAGTCAATAGGCAGTTACGAGGGAATTTCAATCATCAAATCGGATTGTCACAAATTCTTTCATTTTCTCTTCATCTTCACAACAAGTGTACTCTATTATATTGACTAAATAAGAGCAAAAAAAAATGAAAAATACCACAAATACTTTGTATTTCCTTGAAAATGTATTAATAATACCCCTTCCTTCAAATTTAATTCAATGTTGTTGGTTGGTAGTGATTTCATATAAATAACTATTAATTAGTCTTAATCTCATATTATTTATATAAATTATTAACTAGATTTATTTCTAAATGAGAAATTAAATTTATTTCTAAATGAGAAATTGGAGTTGATATTCTTCCTAGATCTTTGCACCAATGATGTTTGTTACTATACAATTTGATAGCTTTTTGTTTGATTATCTACATTATCTATGATTCAATAACTTAGTGACTCTATAAGTTAAATAAATGTATTGCTATTTTGTTGTGGAAGTTACACTAAATCAAATTAGTGAAAAATCATAAGTCTCACACATGGTTGTGGAGATTATAAATATTTTAAGATTAAGCTCACTTTGAAACAATGAAATGAATGGAGAATGAAATGCATTTTAAACTAAACTTGAAGGGACCAGTGGCGGCTATTATCGCAACCATCATAGTGATCGACAGATCGTCGAGCCAGCCGGAATACACATTAGATGTATAAAATAATATAATCTTAATAAATGAAAATGAAAAAAAAAAAATCACAATAATAATAAAAAAATATAAAAATTAACACTGTAATTATAGTAGTTCTACTTTTTGGTAGTTTTTTTTAATTTTTTTTTTGTTTGATTTTGTTTAAAATAGGGTGAGGAATGATTGGATCTGCAAATATGAGTGTCTTAGTTTGTATAATYTAAATGATTCAGGGGTTTTTTAGCATGYTGATAACAATTTTGTCTAGATTTACATAGCTGGATTCAGGCTAAAAAAATTTAAAAGATAGAACGTTTAGTCAATACCATATAATATCTGATTTATAAATTAAAATATTAAATAATAATAATAAACTATTTTTAAGGTCACGGCCAAGCGACCAAATTGGTGTATGAGACCCCCTTATTTGTGGGACAAGGGACCCCCCTCCGCCCAATAATTTGACTGAAAATATACATACCCTACCCCCTCTGGATTTGAACCTGTGACCTCTTAAGAGGAAACACATGTTTTTAACTATTAAGCCCACTCAAACTGTATACACACATTTATCTTAATTAAAAAAAATTAATCATGCAAAAATATATATCATAATTTTTTTTACTACCTACGGGAGAAACCCAAGAGCATCAAAGATCAAAAATTAAAATAAAATAAATCTGAAGTTTGGATAATCAATGATAATAGACCGTTAATAAATTATACTGCTCTTCCTTGTACTATATCATTCATCGTATTGGTTCAAAGGAAGGATAATCGATGATAGATTAAGATTTTGATACAAATGACAAAGACAGAAAGAGATTCTTTATATACTGGATTTACCTAATGACAGTGACAATTTTAAGGAACACTACCGACAAAWTTTTTTGCTATGAAACTTGTAAACGATGCTGAATGCCAGTGAGGATTTATCAGGCAAATGCAGATATGTTCTACTCAGGGTTGTCATGGTCATCGTCTTCACTTTCAACTTTAGTATGACAAGTTAAAAATGGAAGCTCAGTAGAGACAAAACAGGTAATAGAGAGACTGATACATCTGTCACTTTATTCGCATGTCCGTGACAGTCTGCGTGTGCGTGTAGTATGAAGAATTTAGCAATCTTGCACGCATGCGGGCCGTTTTTTTCCCACCATCCTCTGGTTGCTACGAAAGCAATGGAGGATGGATTTTTCTCCTTATCCCACCGCGATCTGGCATCAAATCTGATCTGCAGACAAAACCTCTAATCAAAAGAACAACGGGATTCTGTTCTGGAACCTCGGCTATGGAGAAAAAGCCAAAATCCAAAAGCAGCTACCAATCAATCAGTCACTGTTGCAGTTGAAGGTGAATCAATGTCGGCGGGGCGGAGTATGATTTGGACGCCATGCCTGGGCTTGAGCGTGAGTACAGAAATGGGGGCGTGGCGATAAGAAGGGGATAGACGAAACGTGAAAGTAGTGATGATCATGGCCAACACTATTTTGGCTTCCATGATGGCAAAAGTCTGTCCTACGCACTTGCGAGGGCCCAAGGAAAATGGTATGAAGCCCATGGGATTGTTTTTGCAGGCCTTTGCAGTCCCCTGCGAAAACCGCTCTGGATTGAACTCGTTCACATCTTCACCCCATATGTCCTTATCATGATGAATGGCCAGCACAGGAATCCATACTGATAATCCCTTCGGTATAAAGAGATCGCCCAGTTTCATATCCGTGAATGCTTCCTTGGCAAATAAGCTTGCTGGTGTGTACAGTCGCAACGATTCCTTCAATATCATTTCCATCTGCGTTAAAGAAAGTCATTGACTCACGTTAATTAACATCGAATCTATTATACATATTGATGTGTTACAGTTTTTGCATCCCTAAAAGTATATCTACAGTTCACTGCATATTAATGTTTTACAGTTTTAAAAGTATATCTATGAAGTGTACATTTTTTTAAGCAGATTATAATTATATCTATGGTTTATTGGCTATCCTTATCTAGATTGCACTGCATCCAACTGGCATGAGCAAAAGTAAACGGAAGTCATGCTAAACTAAATGGAAGCTAATGGTTGACTTTGCTTTATATTTCTTGGCATGGGCAAAGTAAACGAAAGTTAATGGTTGATTTTGCTTTATGTTCAATGGAATCTAAAATCTGCATTAAAATTAGAATCTACTGGCATAGAGCAAACTCAACCGTTGACTTTGCTCTATATCCATTGTATGGAATCTGGAATAAAATCTACAATAGAATTAAGTTCAGTCAATTTATTGCATAATATTGTTTTACAGTTTTAAAAGTATATCTATGTACAGTTTAAACATAAAAATTTTATTAAAAAATTACAATGAAGTCCATAAAAATTTAAAATTAAAATGTCAATTACAATAATAATGAAATTGTATTATAATTATTTAATTATTATTATTATTATGTCTTTTTTCCTTGACACTTGGTAGGTGGTTTTGGGTGTGGAGTTGATTAGCTAAAGGGAGGAGGGGTATTAAGAAAAAATATTTCAACATTAAAGTTAATTATGTTGTGAAAAGATAGACATTAACTAGTGTTATAATGGTTGATTAAGGTTGAGATACAAAGTTAGCATAATAGAGAAATTTATTTTGAGCAAAAAGGCACTCATAACATTAAGTTTTGTGAGCACTCCCATTCCATTCAGAGCCTTGAGAGAGGGTTACTTACAACTAAGTCTTAATTTAGTTTTGAAGACACTTTTTCTTGATAGTATCTAGCTTTTCCATTTGTTGAGACATTAGTATTTGGAGGAGGGGCATTAAGAAAAAATATTTTAACATTAAAGTTAATTATGTTGTGAAAAGATGGACATTAACTAGTGTTATAATGGTTGATTAAGGTTGAGATACAAAGTTAGTATAATAGAGAAATTTATTTTGAGGAAAAAGCACTTATAACATTAAGTTTTGTGAGCACTCCCATCCCATACAGAGCCTTGAGAGAGGGTTACTTACAACCAAGTCTTAATTTAGTTTTGAAGACACTTTTTCTTGATAGCATTTAGCTTTTCCATTTGTTGAGACATTAGTATTTGTTGAGTGTGTTGAATGAGTTTAGTCTAGATCTATTGAGCTAGGTTTTGGCATAAGTGATAAATAGAAATAAAATGATTTTGACATAAGTGATAAATAGAAATAAAACTATGGATTAGGGGTAATAATAAAAGGAGGATTGGGGTATGCAAGACCACCTCAAATACAAACATTGAACCCTTGAGGGACACAACTAAGATATCAGTGATGATAACAATGAATGCATAAAAAAAAAGATCTCTACATATTCTTTAAAATAGAACTTAAAGAAATTAAAAATAGGGTAAACTAATGCAAATGCAAGGGTATCACATCAAAGTGACAAGGTAGACTATGAGGAAATTGTGAATAAGGTAAAAGAGTGCTAGGGTCTCACATCCAATGACAAGGGAAATGAAGAGATGTATATGGATTTTTCAAGAAATATAGAGAATAAATTAGACATATAGATTTTTTAAGAAATACAGACAATGAATTCCAGATCAAGTGGACTTGTACTTGCATATGAAGATTTTCATTGTTGTGATAGTAGAAACTAAAGGCCCCAATGAAGCATTTAGCAACACCTAACATGATGAAGTATTTAGCAAGCTAGATGAACTTGACTATAATTATGAAAATATGATCAATTCAATTCAAGGGTCAAAGACATGGATTAAGAAAGGAACAAAGACAATGACAAAAAAAGAAAAGAACAAAGGCAATGACAAAAGAAGAGAAAGGCAAGAGTGGGTGTAAACTCTTGCCATCTTTATCAATATTGACTCTGTCACCCACTTGTTTGTTACATTTTGTTTTGATAACAATAATAGTAGTGTCTTTACATTAGTAATGTCTATTAAATATATTTTTATTTATTTATGAGTTTTTTTATATTTTTAAATTTAAAAAACTAGAACTTCACTATATTATTTTAAATATTATAACTTTCTTTTTTTTAATGTAAATTTGAGAATCTAAATCACTTGGAATGTATTTTATGTTTAATTAAATTTAATAAAAATAAAAATATATTATAAAAAATAGTTGAAATTATGATATATATATTTTTTTTAATATCTATAAAATTAAGTTGAAATTTAATATTCTAATTTTACTTCTTTCATTTGAGAATATACTCTGGAATAATTGTATTATATTTTAAGTTTAATTAAACATAAAATTTAAGAAAAATAAAAATATATTATAAAAAAATAGTTGAAATTATGTTAATTTTAATTTTTAAAATATCTATAAAATTATGTTGAAATTTAATATTATAATTTTACTTCTTTTAAAGTCAAAATTACAAATTTAAATTAATATAAAATAATTATACTATTTTTTTTTATTGATTGAGAAATTAACAACTACTAAGTGACTTTACATAACCTAATACCTTAACAATACATTTTATAGTCAACTGTTCTACAACAGGAACCACTATATTTTATGTTTAATTAAATATAAGAAAAATATAAATATAAATATAAAAAATAATTGAAAATTATGTTAATTTTAATTTTAAATATAAAAATAAGTTGAAATTTATTTTAATAAATTTAATATTTATTTTTTAAATTTATTTTAATATTTAAAATTCCTTTTAATTAACTATGTGCTATATCAAAAAATAATATATATCTTACAATTTTTAGATTTTGAAGAGAATTGAAATCAAGTAAATTGCCATTGCTGACTCTGAGGACTTCGTCGCGAGCTCGCTGCTGCCAATCTGGATAGAGTGCCAGCAACATGGTTGTCCATGTAAGCAGAGTGCACGCAGTGTCCTGACCTGCAAAGAAAAAGGTCTTGCATTGGTCCATCAACTCCTGCGTTGTGAACTGCGTGGAACCCTTCTCTCCTGCCTCCAGCAGCAATCCCAGAAGGTCATGGCCGTATGAGCAACTCCTCCCCATGCTCGCTGACACTCGCCGGGCCTCCACCAGTTGTTGTAGAGATTCCTCCACCTCCTTCTTTAGTTCCATCACCTGTCGTTTCACACCAAATCTGCCCACACAAACAATATTGTTAAACCATATGCAAATTTATTTGAAACTTCAGATAATATTAATAAGATAATATGTATAACATCAATAGTTATTGAAGTAAATTTTTTCCATTTAAAATTTTTAAATTGTATCCCGTGTAAACCTGGTGTTTATTGGAGGATTCGACTCCAATCTTTGCTATCGGCTAATACAGGTTTACTCATCATTTTTATTAAAAAAAAAAATTGGTTGGTAGTATTTAAAGGATATACTTTCACTCTTGCCAGATACTTTTATGTTTTGGATCATTAAGACAATCCTTATCTTAATTACAGATTCCATTCATTGAGCATGGAATTTGACTTTGCTCCATGTCAATTGGATGAACAGAATCTCCAATCTAAAACTTAGGTGACCCTAACCTATTTCCTAACATTGAAGAAAAACTCTCTTAATGTGAAAAAGTTTAAGTCATATTTTAACTACAGAGGAAAATTTATCCAAGTCAGTTGTCAACTACTATTGGGGATAGTTATTATTGACTTTTTCTATAAGCTAATGCATGTTTACTCATCATCCTTATTCAAAGAAAACTGGCTGGTAGTACTTAAAGGATAGACTTTCACTCTTGCCAAATATCTTTATGTCTTGAACCTTTAAAACAATCCTTAAAAATATGGAACAAAATCAATATAATTCAACTGTTGACTTTGCTCCATGCCAATTGGATGAAGAGATCTCCAATCTAAAATTCAGGTAACCCTAACCTGTTTCATAACGTTCAATAAAAACTATCTCTTAATGTGAAAAAGTTTTAAGACATATTTTAACTATAGAGGGAAATTTATCGTAACTCAGTTATCAACTACTATTGAGGATAGTTATTATTGGCTTTTGCTATAAGCTAATGCAGGTTTACTCATCATCCTTATTCAAAGAAAACCAACTGATACTCTTGCCAATTACCTTTAACTTTTGGACAGTTAAGACAATCCTTATCTTAATTGCAAATTCAGTTCATTGAAAATGAAACAAAATCAATAGAATTCAACTGTTGACTTTACTCCATGTTAATTGGATGAACAAAATCTCTTCAGGTGACCCTAATCTGTTTCCTAACGTTAAAAGAAAAATTAAAGATAATACATTAGTCACTGGTAGCTAATTGTATTGACTCCATTTAAGATACGTTAATCTGAAAGTATATATTGTATTAAATGTAACAATCTATGTATATGTATTTGACGAGATATTGCATCTAAGAAATGGCGTCTGGTTATGACAATGATACATAATGCTCGCCTTAATTGTCATTGTTATGGGCATGCCACCACGTTCGTTTGTTATGATGTCGACAGCTATTGTTGTAGAAATGATTATTGCGGAATCCATTTCTAATTTAGACGAGGCTTGATGCATTTATTCATTCATTCTACTATTTTAACATAGACTTGAATTTGGTAAGCAGGCAATTTCAGATTTACCTGCTACCGGGAAACCGAGAATAACGGCCAGCACGCGATGCCAGCTTCTGCAACAGACCCAGCTTCTCAAAAACTAGTTTTCCCTTTTCGTAGCTGCTCCCAAATTCCGTCTTCGCTATAATATCAGCAGCCAAACGGCCGAAATGCTCACCCACCTCAATCTCCACAGCTCCGCCCCCCTCCTCCACACTTGTCTTCCACTCATTTATCATACATTTTGTACTTTCAATCATGTATAATACTTGTCCCTGCACAACATTATTTTCATCAGATAAGGTGCTCTAAAGCTAAAAAAAACTGTTAGCTTTCTATCCCTCTATTTTCTGGATTTTTCAGATCTAGGTCAAACTTTACCCTTTTTTTTCTCCATCGATCTCTTGCCATGTCTAATTTGTATGTTAATATTCATAACGTGAATGGAATTGCAATGTGGAGTACCTTGAGATTCTCGTGGTGGAAGGCAGGAGCTATAACACGCCGTTGGTTTTCCCAGTCTTGTCCATTAGCCATCAACAGGCCTTTTCCGATGAAATCCTTCACACCTTTTTGCTGCAATTGTGATTTGCCATACGAGAGAACGTGCTTTGCAGAGAGAAGTTCTTTGATTAGCTCTGGCTCTGTAATCGACAGCCGGGGTTCATTGCCCCACCAGAATACGAAGCGCCGGCCTGTAAGCATATTTTTTTATGCATCTATGTATAAAGAATTTATGTAATTTATAATTATAAATTATCTTTATTTATTAAAATAATAATCTATTTTCAAGGTAAAGTAGGAAATTAGATTATAGTAGGGATTTGATTGTCAAAGTCTAGTGAAGTATACATATTATATCTCTTATGTATTTGAACCTGTAATTTTCAAAGAGAAAACACATGTTCTTAACTATTAGATCCACCTCACTTATTCATGTTCATGTTTATAATCATGTTTGTTTATAGAAAGTTCTGTTATTAAAGAGATATTTTAAATTAAGTTACATGTTTTTTTAATTGTTTTAGCTGTGTTTTTTTTAATTTTTTTATCTGTGTTTTTAATAATAATAATTAATCTGTTTTTTAGGTTACTGCCAAGCCACACCAAATTGGTGTATGAGACCTCCTTGTTTGTGGGACAAGGGACCCCCTCAGCCCAGCGATTTCACTGGTAAAGTTTACTGAGGTATATATACCCTACCCCTCTGGATTTGAACTTATGACCTGTTAGGAGGAAGCACATGTTCTTAACCATTATTATTATTATTTAATAATAATAATAATCCAATTTTAAGATCAAAACCAAGTCAGACACTAAATTGATGTATGAGACTAACTGTTTAGGGGACAAAGTATATTTAAATTAAAAACAAATCAATTGAGATTTTGTTGAAAAAGAGAAATCAAATTTATAAAAAAAATATATATATTTTTTTTCCAAAAAATATTTTTCTCTAAATTTAAAATTCAATTAACTTAATTATATGAAAAAACCTCTAGGAAACATAAATCTATCTATATTCATAATTTTAGAAAAATAAAAATTTACAGTAGATATACACTAATTTTCGGAAGTTGGTGAAAATCTGTGTCTATGTTAATGCTAATTTATTGTGAAGAGACCCGATATTGACGCTTCAAATTTTATATTTCTTTCAGAATGGATCTATACTATTGGCGTTAATATTAACAGTTAATCACTTTAAAATGAAATTCGAATGCCCTCTTCCAGTCGCATTTACGCAATATTTTTCATTGTGCAATAAAAGAATCTGGAGAAAATTTCTGAGTTGTTACAGAACTAGTACAACGAAAATCGACATACCATAATTATTTGTCAAGAGAAAATTTCTGAGTTGGTACAGAATTAGTCATTTGTCAAGAGAAAATTTCTGAGTTGTTACAGAACTAGTACTAGCCGAATCGACATACCATAACCATTTGTCCAGACAAAAAATACAAACCTAGTACGAGCAAAATCGACATACCATAATCATTTGTCCATTGCACATAGTGGGGCAAGAGTCTGTCCACAATGTCGTGACTGATACGGTCCATGTCTTTAGCGGCCTTGAGCTCTCTTAGCTTCGTCATGTCACCGAGATTTCCAGTGATAAAACGAGCAGGCGGGCCTCTAATTCCTTGCCTTTCCATGATTTTCCTGATACCGCGAGGCTTCCACCAGTATGTGTAAATAAAATTGCATATCTTCCACCAAATGATCATTAACATTTGCATAAAAAGTAGTGCCAATAATGTTTTGACGATGTAAGGAGCAGCATGAACTCCTTCCTCAAGTCGAGACATTGCTACAAGATTCAAGGAAACTCTCTGTCTGTCTTGGAAGAGGAGATGCAATTTATAGCCACAATTAGAAAGTAGAAAGGTTGGGCTCTTACTTGGAAGAGGAGATGGAATTTATAGCTACAATTAGAAAGTGGTCTTTTTTTACTTATAAAAGTAGAAAGATTGAGCTTTTTCTATTTAGAAAGTAGAAAGGTTGTGCTTTTTCTATTTAAGTGAGGAAATGAGTATTACAGTACACTATTACCCAAACAATATATTCATTATGAACTCAATATTTAGGAAAACTTTCTGTTGGCTACAAGATGTAAGGAAACTCTCTGTTGGCTACGAGATTTAAGAAGATTTTATGTCTGTTTTGGAAGAGGAAATGCAATTTCTAGCCATTATTAGAAAGATTGAGCTTTTCAAGAGTGATTGTACTGTGGGAGGACATGAGTACTATAGCACTACCTACTTTGCTTCTTTACAACAATATACTCATTATAAAGTCAACATGTGACTTATAAATAAAACCTAATTGGAAATGATATAACTGAATCCACAAATATCATTAGGTAAACTCAATTAACATATTAAAAAAATAATAATTGTTAATAAAAAAAATTAATTAATATATTAAAAAAACAATAATTATTAATAAAAAAGATTTAATGTTTCTCTAATTATCATAGATTTATATAAATTTTTAAATGGTGTTTTTTTTTTTAATTTTTAAGGGAAAAACAATTATTATTATTATTTTTAATTTATTAATATTATTTGTGATTTTTTTTATATATACTAATTAAATATTTCATTATATAAATTTTTTATTAAATATTTAATGGTTAAGAACATGTGTTTCTTCTTAAGAGATCATATGGATAGGGTATGTATACCTCAGTAGACTTTACCAGTTAAATAGGTGGACGAAGGGGGTCTCATACACCAATTTGGTGTCTTGTTTTGGTTGTGACCTTAAAAATAGATTATTATTATTATTATTAATTGAATAATATTTTATCAATCAAACAATATATAAATATGTTTTATTATTAGGAAAAACTATATTGAAAAACTATCATCTCAATAACAACAAGGCTACAAGTTATTGTAATGATTCTTCGTGACCATTCAAACTAAACTCTATTGACACATAAAAAAATCACACTTTCACCTTCCAATTTTACTATGTATCCATGTAGTTAATACATTTGTAAGTGGGTAACATGTGGACATCTTATCTTAACTAAAAAGATCACATTTTCATTTAAGTTTTTGAAAAAATACTAGTCTCATTATTATTTTAATTTTTTGATTATTTTTTTTCATTTAATGTAATTTTATTTTATTCATAATAATCAGTTTGGAATTTAAATTAAGTATAACTGATTTTTTTTATATTTTCTCACTTTCATTTAAATCAAAATTTTATTTATTAATAATTAACTAAATTAATTTTTTTTATTAGAAATTAAATTAAAAGTTATCTACTTTATCACATTTTTTTAAGACATTGTCTATGCTGAATTTTTGGCAAACATCCATAAAAAATATTAAAAAAAAGAAAAAAAAACATAGAAAGTTAGACTAAGCTATCTTTTAATACAAAATTATTTTTAATAAAAATAACACAACTTACCATAATTAGATTGAAACTTTACTATTCACCCCAAAAAATTATCCTTTAATGAGAAAAAACAAAATTTGCATCACATTTTCCAAAAAAAAATCATTCTTTAATGAGAAAAAACAAAATTTGCATCACATTTTCCAAAAAAAAATCATTCTTTATTGAATAATAAAATTTGATCTTTTATAATGTATATTTTCTAAATTGAATTAAGAATAACTAACTTACTACATTTTCCCAAAAAAAAGTAGTTATGAATAACTTATAACATTTTCCCTAAACAGTCCCTGAGGTGTAGGACAGTCGGTGATAAAGTGTGTTGTTAAGCCACTCCATGATGTTAAAGTCACCGGTTCAAAACCTGCGGAGACAAAAAATCAAACCATGTTAAGGGTTGGTGATGGAGTGTGTTGTTAAGCCACTCCATGATGTTAAAGTCACCGGTTCAAAACCTGCGGAGACAAAAAATCAAACCATGTTAAGGGTTGGTGTGGCTCAGGTCAGATGTATAATTAACTTCGAAATTGAATTAATAATAACTAATTCACCACATTTTCTAAAAACAAAGTTATCTTCATTAAATAATAATTAATTTATCACATTTTTTCAAAACAAAATTGTCTTTTATTAAATTATTAAATAATTTAATAAAAATAACTAATTTAAAAAATTACCCATTCACATTAAAAATATCTAAATCTAAAAATCACCATCTATACCTATAAAACCTTTATTATTTATTTTAAAGTTTAATAATAAAAATCCAAATTCAATTTCAAAATTATGACCCTTATCCAAAGCTTTGTCCTCTTTAACAATAGTGAATGGAAGTCCGACCTTTATTAAGATAGTGAGTGGAAGTCCATCTTATGGTTTATGAATAAAATTTCCAAATTCAATTTTAAACTTAATTAATTATAACC
>JASDQU010242682.1:44784-73352 GCA_032191745.1 Picea mariana
GTTGAAATTTAATATTCTAATTTTACTTCTTTCATTTGAGAATATACTCTGGAATAATTGTATTATATTTTAAGTTTAATTAAACATAAAATTTAAGAAAAATAAAAATATATTATAAAAAAATAGTTGAAATTATGTTAATTTTAATTTTTAAAATATCTATAAAATTATGTTGAAATTTAATATTATAATTTTACTTCTTTTAAAGTCAAAATTACAAATTTAAATTAATATAAAATAATTATACTATTTTTTTTTATTGATTGAGAAATTAACAACTACTAAGTGACTTTACATAACCTAATACCTTAACAATACATTTTATAGTCAACTGTTCTACAACAGGAACCACTATATTTTATGTTTAATTAAATATAAGAAAAATATAAATATAAATATAAAAAATAATTGAAAATTATGTTAATTTTAATTTTAAATATAAAAATAAGTTGAAATTTATTTTAATAAATTTAATATTTATTTTTTAAATTTATTTTAATATTTAAAATTCCTTTTAATTAACTATGTGCTATATCAAAAAATAATATATATCTTACAATTTTTAGATTTTGAAGAGAATTGAAATCAAGTAAATTGCCATTGCTGACTCTGAGGACTTCGTCGCGAGCTCGCTGCTGCCAATCTGGATAGAGTGCCAGCAACATGGTTGTCCATGTAAGCAGAGTGCACGCAGTGTCCTGACCTGCAAAGAAAAAGGTCTTGCATTGGTCCATCAACTCCTGCGTTGTGAACTGCGTGGAACCCTTCTCTCCTGCCTCCAGCAGCAATCCCAGAAGGTCATGGCCGTATGAGCAACTCCTCCCCATGCTCGCTGACACTCGCCGGGCCTCCACCAGTTGTTGTAGAGATTCCTCCACCTCCTTCTTTAGTTCCATCACCTGTCGTTTCACACCAAATCTGCCCACACAAACAATATTGTTAAACCATATGCAAATTTATTTGAAACTTCAGATAATATTAATAAGATAATATGTATAACATCAATAGTTATTGAAGTAAATTTTTTCCATTTAAAATTTTTAAATTGTATCCCGTGTAAACCTGGTGTTTATTGGAGGATTCGACTCCAATCTTTGCTATCGGCTAATACAGGTTTACTCATCATTTTTATTAAAAAAAAAAATTGGTTGGTAGTATTTAAAGGATATACTTTCACTCTTGCCAGATACTTTTATGTTTTGGATCATTAAGACAATCCTTATCTTAATTACAGATTCCATTCATTGAGCATGGAATTTGACTTTGCTCCATGTCAATTGGATGAACAGAATCTCCAATCTAAAACTTAGGTGACCCTAACCTATTTCCTAACATTGAAGAAAAACTCTCTTAATGTGAAAAAGTTTAAGTCATATTTTAACTACAGAGGAAAATTTATCCAAGTCAGTTGTCAACTACTATTGGGGATAGTTATTATTGACTTTTTCTATAAGCTAATGCATGTTTACTCATCATCCTTATTCAAAGAAAACTGGCTGGTAGTACTTAAAGGATAGACTTTCACTCTTGCCAAATATCTTTATGTCTTGAACCTTTAAAACAATCCTTAAAAATATGGAACAAAATCAATATAATTCAACTGTTGACTTTGCTCCATGCCAATTGGATGAAGAGATCTCCAATCTAAAATTCAGGTAACCCTAACCTGTTTCATAACGTTCAATAAAAACTATCTCTTAATGTGAAAAAGTTTTAAGACATATTTTAACTATAGAGGGAAATTTATCGTAACTCAGTTATCAACTACTATTGAGGATAGTTATTATTGGCTTTTGCTATAAGCTAATGCAGGTTTACTCATCATCCTTATTCAAAGAAAACCAACTGATACTCTTGCCAATTACCTTTAACTTTTGGACAGTTAAGACAATCCTTATCTTAATTGCAAATTCAGTTCATTGAAAATGAAACAAAATCAATAGAATTCAACTGTTGACTTTACTCCATGTTAATTGGATGAACAAAATCTCTTCAGGTGACCCTAATCTGTTTCCTAACGTTAAAAGAAAAATTAAAGATAATACATTAGTCACTGGTAGCTAATTGTATTGACTCCATTTAAGATACGTTAATCTGAAAGTATATATTGTATTAAATGTAACAATCTATGTATATGTATTTGACGAGATATTGCATCTAAGAAATGGCGTCTGGTTATGACAATGATACATAATGCTCGCCTTAATTGTCATTGTTATGGGCATGCCACCACGTTCGTTTGTTATGATGTCGACAGCTATTGTTGTAGAAATGATTATTGCGGAATCCATTTCTAATTTAGACGAGGCTTGATGCATTTATTCATTCATTCTACTATTTTAACATAGACTTGAATTTGGTAAGCAGGCAATTTCAGATTTACCTGCTACCGGGAAACCGAGAATAACGGCCAGCACGCGATGCCAGCTTCTGCAACAGACCCAGCTTCTCAAAAACTAGTTTTCCCTTTTCGTAGCTGCTCCCAAATTCCGTCTTCGCTATAATATCAGCAGCCAAACGGCCGAAATGCTCACCCACCTCAATCTCCACAGCTCCGCCCCCCTCCTCCACACTTGTCTTCCACTCATTTATCATACATTTTGTACTTTCAATCATGTATAATACTTGTCCCTGCACAACATTATTTTCATCAGATAAGGTGCTCTAAAGCTAAAAAAAACTGTTAGCTTTCTATCCCTCTATTTTCTGGATTTTTCAGATCTAGGTCAAACTTTACCCTTTTTTTTCTCCATCGATCTCTTGCCATGTCTAATTTGTATGTTAATATTCATAACGTGAATGGAATTGCAATGTGGAGTACCTTGAGATTCTCGTGGTGGAAGGCAGGAGCTATAACACGCCGTTGGTTTTCCCAGTCTTGTCCATTAGCCATCAACAGGCCTTTTCCGATGAAATCCTTCACACCTTTTTGCTGCAATTGTGATTTGCCATACGAGAGAACGTGCTTTGCAGAGAGAAGTTCTTTGATTAGCTCTGGCTCTGTAATCGACAGCCGGGGTTCATTGCCCCACCAGAATACGAAGCGCCGGCCTGTAAGCATATTTTTTTATGCATCTATGTATAAAGAATTTATGTAATTTATAATTATAAATTATCTTTATTTATTAAAATAATAATCTATTTTCAAGGTAAAGTAGGAAATTAGATTATAGTAGGGATTTGATTGTCAAAGTCTAGTGAAGTATACATATTATATCTCTTATGTATTTGAACCTGTAATTTTCAAAGAGAAAACACATGTTCTTAACTATTAGATCCACCTCACTTATTCATGTTCATGTTTATAATCATGTTTGTTTATAGAAAGTTCTGTTATTAAAGAGATATTTTAAATTAAGTTACATGTTTTTTTAATTGTTTTAGCTGTGTTTTTTTTAATTTTTTTATCTGTGTTTTTAATAATAATAATTAATCTGTTTTTTAGGTTACTGCCAAGCCACACCAAATTGGTGTATGAGACCTCCTTGTTTGTGGGACAAGGGACCCCCTCAGCCCAGCGATTTCACTGGTAAAGTTTACTGAGGTATATATACCCTACCCCTCTGGATTTGAACTTATGACCTGTTAGGAGGAAGCACATGTTCTTAACCATTATTATTATTATTTAATAATAATAATAATCCAATTTTAAGATCAAAACCAAGTCAGACACTAAATTGATGTATGAGACTAACTGTTTAGGGGACAAAGTATATTTAAATTAAAAACAAATCAATTGAGATTTTGTTGAAAAAGAGAAATCAAATTTATAAAAAAAATATATATATTTTTTTTCCAAAAAATATTTTTCTCTAAATTTAAAATTCAATTAACTTAATTATATGAAAAAACCTCTAGGAAACATAAATCTATCTATATTCATAATTTTAGAAAAATAAAAATTTACAGTAGATATACACTAATTTTCGGAAGTTGGTGAAAATCTGTGTCTATGTTAATGCTAATTTATTGTGAAGAGACCCGATATTGACGCTTCAAATTTTATATTTCTTTCAGAATGGATCTATACTATTGGCGTTAATATTAACAGTTAATCACTTTAAAATGAAATTCGAATGCCCTCTTCCAGTCGCATTTACGCAATATTTTTCATTGTGCAATAAAAGAATCTGGAGAAAATTTCTGAGTTGTTACAGAACTAGTACAACGAAAATCGACATACCATAATTATTTGTCAAGAGAAAATTTCTGAGTTGGTACAGAATTAGTCATTTGTCAAGAGAAAATTTCTGAGTTGTTACAGAACTAGTACTAGCCGAATCGACATACCATAACCATTTGTCCAGACAAAAAATACAAACCTAGTACGAGCAAAATCGACATACCATAATCATTTGTCCATTGCACATAGTGGGGCAAGAGTCTGTCCACAATGTCGTGACTGATACGGTCCATGTCTTTAGCGGCCTTGAGCTCTCTTAGCTTCGTCATGTCACCGAGATTTCCAGTGATAAAACGAGCAGGCGGGCCTCTAATTCCTTGCCTTTCCATGATTTTCCTGATACCGCGAGGCTTCCACCAGTATGTGTAAATAAAATTGCATATCTTCCACCAAATGATCATTAACATTTGCATAAAAAGTAGTGCCAATAATGTTTTGACGATGTAAGGAGCAGCATGAACTCCTTCCTCAAGTCGAGACATTGCTACAAGATTCAAGGAAACTCTCTGTCTGTCTTGGAAGAGGAGATGCAATTTATAGCCACAATTAGAAAGTAGAAAGGTTGGGCTCTTACTTGGAAGAGGAGATGGAATTTATAGCTACAATTAGAAAGTGGTCTTTTTTTACTTATAAAAGTAGAAAGATTGAGCTTTTTCTATTTAGAAAGTAGAAAGGTTGTGCTTTTTCTATTTAAGTGAGGAAATGAGTATTACAGTACACTATTACCCAAACAATATATTCATTATGAACTCAATATTTAGGAAAACTTTCTGTTGGCTACAAGATGTAAGGAAACTCTCTGTTGGCTACGAGATTTAAGAAGATTTTATGTCTGTTTTGGAAGAGGAAATGCAATTTCTAGCCATTATTAGAAAGATTGAGCTTTTCAAGAGTGATTGTACTGTGGGAGGACATGAGTACTATAGCACTACCTACTTTGCTTCTTTACAACAATATACTCATTATAAAGTCAACATGTGACTTATAAATAAAACCTAATTGGAAATGATATAACTGAATCCACAAATATCATTAGGTAAACTCAATTAACATATTAAAAAAATAATAATTGTTAATAAAAAAAATTAATTAATATATTAAAAAAACAATAATTATTAATAAAAAAGATTTAATGTTTCTCTAATTATCATAGATTTATATAAATTTTTAAATGGTGTTTTTTTTTTTAATTTTTAAGGGAAAAACAATTATTATTATTATTTTTAATTTATTAATATTATTTGTGATTTTTTTTATATATACTAATTAAATATTTCATTATATAAATTTTTTATTAAATATTTAATGGTTAAGAACATGTGTTTCTTCTTAAGAGATCATATGGATAGGGTATGTATACCTCAGTAGACTTTACCAGTTAAATAGGTGGACGAAGGGGGTCTCATACACCAATTTGGTGTCTTGTTTTGGTTGTGACCTTAAAAATAGATTATTATTATTATTATTAATTGAATAATATTTTATCAATCAAACAATATATAAATATGTTTTATTATTAGGAAAAACTATATTGAAAAACTATCATCTCAATAACAACAAGGCTACAAGTTATTGTAATGATTCTTCGTGACCATTCAAACTAAACTCTATTGACACATAAAAAAATCACACTTTCACCTTCCAATTTTACTATGTATCCATGTAGTTAATACATTTGTAAGTGGGTAACATGTGGACATCTTATCTTAACTAAAAAGATCACATTTTCATTTAAGTTTTTGAAAAAATACTAGTCTCATTATTATTTTAATTTTTTGATTATTTTTTTTCATTTAATGTAATTTTATTTTATTCATAATAATCAGTTTGGAATTTAAATTAAGTATAACTGATTTTTTTTATATTTTCTCACTTTCATTTAAATCAAAATTTTATTTATTAATAATTAACTAAATTAATTTTTTTTATTAGAAATTAAATTAAAAGTTATCTACTTTATCACATTTTTTTAAGACATTGTCTATGCTGAATTTTTGGCAAACATCCATAAAAAATATTAAAAAAAAGAAAAAAAAACATAGAAAGTTAGACTAAGCTATCTTTTAATACAAAATTATTTTTAATAAAAATAACACAACTTACCATAATTAGATTGAAACTTTACTATTCACCCCAAAAAATTATCCTTTAATGAGAAAAAACAAAATTTGCATCACATTTTCCAAAAAAAAATCATTCTTTAATGAGAAAAAACAAAATTTGCATCACATTTTCCAAAAAAAAATCATTCTTTATTGAATAATAAAATTTGATCTTTTATAATGTATATTTTCTAAATTGAATTAAGAATAACTAACTTACTACATTTTCCCAAAAAAAAGTAGTTATGAATAACTTATAACATTTTCCCTAAACAGTCCCTGAGGTGTAGGACAGTCGGTGATAAAGTGTGTTGTTAAGCCACTCCATGATGTTAAAGTCACCGGTTCAAAACCTGCGGAGACAAAAAATCAAACCATGTTAAGGGTTGGTGATGGAGTGTGTTGTTAAGCCACTCCATGATGTTAAAGTCACCGGTTCAAAACCTGCGGAGACAAAAAATCAAACCATGTTAAGGGTTGGTGTGGCTCAGGTCAGATGTATAATTAACTTCGAAATTGAATTAATAATAACTAATTCACCACATTTTCTAAAAACAAAGTTATCTTCATTAAATAATAATTAATTTATCACATTTTTTCAAAACAAAATTGTCTTTTATTAAATTATTAAATAATTTAATAAAAATAACTAATTTAAAAAATTACCCATTCACATTAAAAATATCTAAATCTAAAAATCACCATCTATACCTATAAAACCTTTATTATTTATTTTAAAGTTTAATAATAAAAATCCAAATTCAATTTCAAAATTATGACCCTTATCCAAAGCTTTGTCCTCTTTAACAATAGTGAATGGAAGTCCGACCTTTATTAAGATAGTGAGTGGAAGTCCATCTTATGGTTTATGAATAAAATTTCCAAATTCAATTTTAAACTTAATTAATTATAACCCTTATCCAAAGCTCGAAGTCGGACCTTTATTAAGATAGTGAGACTTTAGTGGAAGTCTAGGGTTTATGAATAATTTTTTCAAATTCAATATAAAACTATCTTCATGTCATGATAGTCACCTATATATATATAATTAATTATTTATTTATTTAATCACCTAAATAAGTTAGGTAGAATTGAATACTATCCTTATCCAAATAATGTTCATCCTCATTAATGGTAGGAAACTCAGGAATTGGCTACTAACTTCATCCAACAATAACCATCTTAATTAATTATAATTGGCATATGATTTTATTATAATCACCTTCATATATTCGCTCACCAATGATATCGATATTTACTTTTAGGAATCAACTCACTCTCATTAAGGGTAAACACTTTAGGATTTTATCATGCTATCCTCATGCAATGATAATCCCGTGATTAACAATCTCTAGTTGTTTAGGAATATGACTACCACCCTCATTGAAAAAATAATCACTGTCATTAAGCGTAGTTACCTTAGGAATTGATGAGCATACAAAACCAAATAATAGTCACACTCATTAAGGGTATGCACTTTAAGAAGGAAATGATGAGCATACAAAACCAAATAATAGTAACCTTCATTAAGGGTATCCAATTTAGGAATCGACTAAATCTTTATCCAAATGATTGTTTCTCTCATTAATAATAATTAGCATATGAATTGGCTACCATTTCAATTTTATCAATAGTTAGCCTTATTAAGGGTAGGCAATTTAGGGACATTGAGTATCATCCCCATTTAAATGATATTCTTTATATGTAGTTAAGAACGTGTTTTTCCTCCTAAAAGGTTACACGTTCAAATCCAGAGGGGCTTAGGGTATGCATACGTATATAGACTAAATAGCAATCAAGTCATTGCGTAGAGGAGGTCCCTTGTCCCATACACCAATTTGGTTTATGGCTTGACCATGACCTTAAAATTAAATTAAATAATTATTATTATTATTATTATTATTATTATTATTATTATTATTATTATTATTATTATTATTATTTGTAGCTAGTGTAAAATGGACTACCATCCTCATCTAAAATTATAATTACTTTAGTTAATTATGATATCCTTCATTAATACTTGTTACTAGCTAACCAAAACAATAACCACCTAACATGTATAGATAGTGTGGAAATTGAATATCACCCTAATTCAATGGATGGACATCCTTCTTAAGTATAAATACCATAGAAATTGATTGCCACCTTCATCTAATAAATAGTTTCATTGTCTTGGAAATTGATAATCACCATAATCCAATGGATATATGCTTAGTGCAAGAATTAACTATAACTTAGTTTCATAGCTATATGTAGCTATCCTTGGAATTTAATATTACTGAGTCCACTTTGTAGCTATAATATTACCAAGTCACTTTGGTTAAGTGTAGTTAACTTAAGAATTGACAATGACATTAATCCAATGGATATTCCTCCCTTTTAAATATATTTAATGTGAAAATCAACTATCACTAGTCCCCTAGATAAGTGTAACTATCCTTAGAGTTTAATATTGCCAAGTCAACTTGGTTAAGTGTAACAACCTCATCAAAACAATAATTCTCCTTATCAAAGTGTAACTAAAGTGACTTCCATTATCATATAGTTGTACTCATTCCCATTAATGATGGTAGCTAAATTTGGAATTGAGTACTACCCTCTTTCATTAATGGTATTTGGTTTTGAAGTGGATTGTTTTTCTCATATGTTAAAGGTAACTAGCTTTCGAATTGAATATCACACTTATTCACTCATGATATTATCAAAGTATAAAGATAATTTGATATAAGAAAACGTTCGTATAAGTGACTAATAAATTAATAGTAACACAACTACCTAATTAATGATATAAAASGATATCAATGCAACTTGAGTGGACCTAATGGCTAAGAACATGTGTTTTTTTCCTTGTAAGAGTGCTTCCATGAAATCTTGACCTTTTCCAAGTCATTTTTTATAAAAACATAAATTCTTTAAATTAAGTTTAAAAAAACAACATAATATCRAAGTRARAAAGATTCCATAATGATAATTGAAATACATAATGTTAGAAAAAGACAAATTGAAGGAAAAAKATATAAATGTTTATGTGATTTTATGAGGAAATTCATGATGAAGTGAGTTGATTTTCTTTAATAAAAACCTTATTTAATAAAAAAAAGGAAAAATGTTGTTACATACACAAATATAAATTCCACAAATATAAATTAAATTGTTAATATTTTATTAAGTTTAATTATTCTAAATTTTTGAATAGTAGAAAAATTAATAATTTTTATTTTTAAAGAAACAAAAATAAATAAATAATGATATGAAAATAAGTCATTCCTTAATATAAATTCCACCTATATAAATTAAATTGTTAATATCTTTTTAAGTTTAATTATTCTAAATTTTTTAATAGTAAAAAAATTAATAGTTTTTATTTTCAAAGAAACAAAAAACTAAATAATGATATGAAAATAAGTCATTCTTTAATAACGATTAGTTTCAAAATGGTGTAATTATTGTGCTATAATGGAAGTCAAATTAAATTGCACGTTCGATGTACCATGTTTACAATCAATCAATTGATAAAGATGGACCTCTAAGACATGCAATCAAGTGTTATTTCCATGTAACTTTGATCATATCCAATTAGTTCAAAGTCTAAAATCAACTTGGATTTGTGCTTGTCAATCATCAATGTTACGTAGAGGCAATCTGATTGTGCAAGATCTCTAACAGTGTTTCTTTAACGCTCCACCCATAAGATTATTAAATTCCCCAATCAAACGTTCCATTAATGCATTAGTATGTACGTCCTCCACTATGGAGGAAAGCATTCCACAAAACTAATCAAACGTTTCATTAATGCACTAGTTTTTAGTCGTCCACTATGAGGAAAGCATTCCACAAAACTATTATTGTCTTAAAGGTGTATGAATGACCCCATGTTATTACAATATTCCAAAAGAGTGGAGCCATCACTAGTCTAAAGATAATGAGTAAAAGTCAAGTCGTAAGATAATTGGCATTCACATTAATTAATTATTTCATTAAAGTTTTTATTTTAAATATATAAATAGTTTTGTTATTTTTATGAGTTTGTATGTAAATTAATGTATTTTTAAATTTTTTATTTTAAGTTTTTATCTTAAAAAACATTTTTGTCTTATTTGGAATGTTTTATTTTCCTAAAATCCTAAGTTTTAAGTAAAGATGGTATAGTGAATTATTGTTACAAAAATCTAAGTTTTAATATTAATTTTAATTTTAATTTAATCTTAATTTTTTCATTTTAAATTTAAAGATCATTTAACTTTCAATGAAAATTCTTCTTTGAGATTGAGTGTAATTATTCACTAGGAATTTTCCATGGACTTGTGTATTTGTGGATGTCATTATTTTGAAAACATATGAATTCTATCACCTTTGCAACACCATCTAATTCCATAGAAAGAACATCTTTGAATAAAGACGCTTTCTAGACTAACTCATGTTTCTCTTAGTTCTCTTGAGAATGATTTATTTGAAGCAATGTATGCAAGCATCCTCAACATTTTCTCCCATGGAAAGTCTTTAGTATTATATCACAATGCATTTCATTCCTAATTACTATCACATATGTTGATTTATTCTATTATCAACATTACTTTATTTCATATATCAAATATGCGTGGAAAATTAGTTGTAAGCCTTTCTAATAGAATAATAATAAAGGACTATTTCGATGATGTCACAACCCAAACTTGTAGTAGATGAACTTCTGATAAAATTTTGAGCTAATTCTTTTGGTGAAATACTAAGAACGATGTATAGTTTTGAATCATCTAAGAAACAATTTATATTTTATATCAAACAAACAGTACAAAAAGAAAAAGTTCTATTTAACTAATATAACTAGTCTTTGAAAAATATTAACCTTAAAAATATTTTCCATAGGCCCATTGCAGTTTGATTCTAATAATAATATCTTGAAACATAATGTTTGTAGATAGTCTTGTTGTGAAGAAACATAGAAATCACATCAAATTAGTTATTCTCAATAAAAATGAGGCTTATTGCATGGGACTTAATGTATATTATAAAGGTATAGAAGCCTAACAAGCCTAATCCAAAACTTCAAAATAAACACGGTTGATATAGACATTAAACCAACTAGGCTACTAATTTAACCAAAAAACAATCCCAATTCATAACGTGAACTCATAGAGGCTACATGCGTATCCCTAGACACTATGTTCATGCTAAAAAAACAATACATAGGCATTTAGAAATGTTATATGGGTGCTCAAAAACAATGAATGGACATTCAAAAAAAACTACATGGGTGCTAAAAAATAATATATAGGTATTTATAATGGTATAAAAAATATCTAATAGATAACAAACACATAAATAGTTTTACAAGAATAGGTAGGTATTGTGGAAAACAGATGTTGAGACCTATGCTATTCTTTTCAAAATTCATATTCTCCTCTTGTCCTTTGAAACTACATATGAACTCCCTCCACTATATTCATTATCAAAGCCAAAAAATTTCAATTCCATGACCTCAAATATCCCTACATATGGTTCCCAAATAAATCGTAAATGGTAGGTGTTGTGCCGACATTGACAACTTCCTTTTTTTCTTGTTTTCTTGCTCATACAACAAATTTTCCTTAAGAAATAGGGACCCTCCTTTTACTGTTCCAAGACCCTTTTATCATGTGAAAGAATCTAAGTTTTCTTTTTGGTCCTTGATTGCACCTCTTCCCAGCATTTTACTTAAGTTTTTGCAAACTCCCCAAGCTCACCAACATAAGTAATATTCGGGGAGGAAATATTTCCCTCACTGATAGAGATAGGGAGGAAAAACACCAAGGCATCGACATATAATTCCTCAGCCAAAGACTAAAGAAGGTATCACTCGAGACACCATGAGGATCATAGAGACCATCTAGTCTTGTTTCGATGATGATAAAAGACTAATTGCACAGAAATATATCTGGGTTGGCATTCAAACAATCCATTGAAAACTACTTAACAACTAACAATGTATAACAATACAAAACACATTCAATTGATGCATGAGTAACACATCATGAGAACAAAATCATTTCATATTTATTATCCTTATTCAACCATCACAAACATACATTAAGCGACTCATCAATTGACAATAGCATAGCCTTTATCTCTTATAAATTTGATCAATGTTACATTACATAACACCATGAGACTCTATTCAAACTCTAAAAAATGTGATCTACTTGGAATTACAACCAAATGCATTACAAAAACATAGGCTAAGAGTGATCTCAAGGCCAACAATACTCACAACCATCAAACATCAACCAACTAACTCACTAGTTAACTCTCTTTATGTTTTCGTTGCTCCCTTTTATTTATTTCTTGGCTTTGACGCTCTATCACTTTCAGTTATTCCCCACTCACTCCTCTGACTTCCATTTCTGCCTACTTCTATCACTCACATGCATTCCATGTAGCCTGCTTGGAATAATGGCAATCTCAACCATCTTTCCAACTCATCTTCTTTCTTCTCCAAGTTCCCTCGTGCTTCTTGTAGTAATAATTCAGGGATATTTCTTGAAGATTCTTTTCTTTATTCTAGCATGCATGTATTATCTTCTTTATTTCTTGCGTGCATCACAAAAATCAAACTGACACGCATTAAAAAAAATCTAAGAAGTGTGCAATAACAAAAATGTATCTAGCGCACATGCCTCCTGTCACCCCTCATGAAACTACTTGAGCATGTGCATGACTTATTTTTTGAGAGAACACGATATTAACCCAAAAATTTGGGTGCTAACAAGCCCTCACCACTATTGTTTGGCTCATCCTCGAGCTAATTTCCTCATGGAGTGACTGGTGTAGGAGTTGGGTAAGAGAAAATCATTAACAATGTAGAACCAAAGCATCAAACCAAGATATGGTTGCAACCAAGTTTGAGTAAGAGAAAATCACATGTCCATGATGTAGTTACAACCATATACATGTCCTGGAATGAGTCGAGGAGTCCTCAAGGTAATCGTTGGCTTTGGGATTAATTTGGAAAGATGCTCGAACTCTCTCTCTCTCTCTTCGATGGTTTTGACAGTAAATTTATATACCACCTTTGAAGGCCTAAATATTGTTTCATTTAATCAACAATCCAGAGTTTGTAAACTTGCAAGATTTCATGCACTGTATCTGAAGGCTATAAATTTTTAACTTTCATTAGTTTATCTAATATGATTATAAGAAAAGGAAATTACATCACCAATCTACAAACTGAAATAACATTGTGAAAAGGAAACACACCACACTTCATCCATTATTGAATATTTATTGTTCTATATCCACCATGACTGTAAATCAAATTGTGTGAAAATTGAACTTTTCTACAATAATGCTCTGTTTGGTATATAGAGAATCCAATGAACGAATATTAAAAGAGAAATTAAATCAAATGCAAACATAAAAAATTCCATACTTGCATAAAGGAAAATACTACCATGATCCATTTGGAGTGAGCTCAATTCTCTCAGGAACAAATTAGTGAACTAAGATACAACATCATAAACTATATCAGATCATAAACACAATAAAACTATAAAACTTACAATCTATATGGAAGAAATTCTCAAGATGTTTTATTCACTCCATCATAAGTTGGAAATATTCTCCAAGAGTCCTCCCCTTTGGAATGGAGATGACATAGGTGTTTAAAATGGTATAAAAACTATCTAATAGATAACAAAAACATAAATAGTTTTATAAGAATAGGTAGGCATTGCAGAAAAAAGATGTTGAGACGTATGTTATTCTTTTCAAAATTCATTTTCTCCTCTTCTCCTTTGAAACTACATATGAAATCCCTCCATTATATTCATTATCAAAGACAAAATGTTTCAATTCCATGACCTCAAATATCCCTACATATGGTTCCAAAATAAATCGTAAATGGTAGGGGTTATGGTGACACCGACAACTTCCTTTTTTTCTTGTTTTCTTGCTCATACAACAAATTTTCCTTAAGAAACAGGGACCTTCCTTTTACTGTTCCAAGACCCTTTTATCATGTGAAAAAATCTAAGTTTTCTTTCTGGTCCTTGATTGTGCCTCTTCCAAGCATTTTACTTAAGTTTTTGCAAACTCCCCAAGATCATTGACATAAGTAATATCAGGGGAGAAAACATTTCCCTCGCCAATAGAGATAGGGAGGAAAAACCCCAAGGCGTTGACATATCAATCCTCAACCAAAGAGTAAAGAAGGTATCACTCGGGACACCAGGAGGATCATAGAGACCATCTAGTCTTGTTTCTATGATGATGAAAGACTAATTACATAGAAATCCATCTGGGTTGGAATTCATACGATCCATTAAAAACTAATTAAAAACTAACAATGTATAACAATACAAAACACATTCAATTATCACATGAGTAACTTCATCATAAGAACATAATAATTGCATATTTATTATCCTTATTCAACAATCACAAACATACATTAAATGACTAATCAATTGACAACAACATATCCTTTCTCTCTTATACATTTGATCAATGTTACATTACATAGCACCATGAGCCTCTCTTTAGACTCTAAAAAATGTGATAGAATTGGAATTAAAACTAGAGGAATTACAAAAACATAGGCTAGAAGTGAGCTCAAGGAAAACAATACTCACAACCGTAAAAGATCAACCAATTGACTCACTATCTAACTCTCTTTATTTTGTCGTTGCTCCCTTTTATCTATTTCTTGGCTCTAATGCTCTATCACTTTCATTTATTCCCCACTCACTCCTTTGAATTCAATTTATGCACGCTTCTGTCATCCACATGCATTCCATGTAGCCTCTTTGGAATCATGGCAATCTCAACCACCTTGCCAGCTCATCTTCTTTCTTTTCCACATTCCCTCATTCATCCTATAGTAATCATTTGGGGAGATTTTCTGAAGATTCTTTTCTTTATTATGGCATGCATGTAGTATCTTATTTATTTCTGGCGTGCATCACAAAACACAGACTGACATGCATTGGAAAATATCTAACAAGTGTGCAACAACAAAAATTTATCTAGCGCACATGCCTCTTGTCACCCCTTATGAAACTACTTTAGCATGTGCATGACTTATTTTGTGCACGCACACGATATTAACCAAAAAATTTGGGTGCTAAGAGGCCCTCGCCACTATTATTTGGCTCATCCTTGAGATAATTTCCTCATGGAGTGATTGATGCAAGAATTGGGTAAGATAAAATCATTAACAATGTACAACCAAAGCATCAAACCAAGCTATGGTTGAAACCAAGTTTGAGTAAGATAAAATCATATGTCCATGATATAGTTACAACCATATAAAGGTCTTGGAATGAGTTGAGCAGTCCTCAAGGTAATTGTTGGCTTTGGGATTCATTTGGAAATATGCTTGAACTCTCTCTCTTTGATGGTTTTGACAATCAATTTATATACCACCTTTTAAGGCCTAAATATTGTTTCATTTAATCATCAATCGAGAGTTTGTATACTTGTGAGATTTCATGCATCGTATCTAAAGGTTGCAGATTATTAACTTTCATTAGTTTATCTAATATGATTCTAATCAAAGGAAATTACATCACCAATCTACAAATTGAAATAACATTGTGAAAAGGAAGAACACCACACTTCATCCATCATTGAATATTTCTTGTTCTATATCCACCACGACTGTAAATCAGGTTCTGTGCAAATTGAAATTTTCTACAATAGTGCTCTTTTTGGTGTATAGAGAATCCAATGAATGAATATTAAAAGAGAAATGAAATCAAATGCAAACATAAAACACACCATACTTTCATAAAGGAAAAGACTACCATGATCCATTTGGAGTGAGTTCAATTCTCCCAAGAACAATGTAGTGAACTAAGATACAACACCATTAACTATATCAGATCATAAAACATAATGAAACTATAAACTTACAATATATATGGAAGAAATTATCAAGATGTTTTATTCACTCCATCATAAGTTGGACATATTCTCCAAGAGTCCTCCCCTTTGGAATGGAGATGACACTCTCTTTTATACATGAGCTTTCTTGAAACAAATATCTAAATATAGACCCACTTGAGGATATAATATTCTCGAGTAATTACAACAATTCATAATTAGTTCCAAGATTCATGCTAACTCTCCACATATTTGGGAATGCCACTACTTAACAAATTCGAAATAAGTCATCTGGGTTACAAGAATTTGCTCAAAATATGTTTAAATAGTTAATAGTGGTGTTGGGCTCCCTAGATCCATAATATATACATGGGACAACTTTAAATCTATAATTAAAATGGATATGCACATGTGGGCACATAGAAATATTCCTTCCAATAATTAAAACCATGAAATATATGTTTTGTTATCTTCCCCAAGTGGCTACATGATTCGTGGTGATTGATTCCCTCCTTTGTGGCATTTTAAATATTCGAAACATGGATCTACAAATTCTCTTCACCATTAATTCAAATTTTCCTCAACATTGTAGTTTGTGGACCCATTTCCATAACAAATTGTTCACGCATGAGCCATTATTTCAAGACTAAATACATAATACGCTAATTCTCCCTAATGTTAATCATAATTCAATGAAATACAAATAAATTTAATGGAAAAATACTTTGAGCCTATATTTTGCATATGAACATAAAAAAGGGTTAAAATAAGGTTACGGGTAAACAAAAAGGGATTAAAAATAAGGAAAAGAAGATGCCAAAAGATGGTAATTTTGTGACTCATCATCTCCCCAAAATTGAATATGTAGCATGTTTGCATGCAACCATGTATCTCTGTATCAACCAAGCTATAAGGAAACATGTTTAATGATGATTCTCTTTTTCAAATGCATACCAACTGAGACTGTTATCAACGCTTCTCCATTTTCCTTTACTTTTTAATAGAAAATTATGCTGATAAAATACATAAATTTATTTCCCAATAACATTTTGAAATCAACTCAAATGATAGTATACCCATTCCTCAAATTCTTCAACAACAACATCTTTAAGATATTTTGAAACAGTTGAAATTATGTTACAAGCATGATTCCACAACAAGTTGTTATAATATTGAGCATGGGGTTGTTGTTGGAAACCTTTTTTATTGCAATTGTTTTGAAGGTTTCCATAACATATATATTCAACTAAAAATATACCTCAAACACCTTTTGATCACTGAGAGAGATAGCTCAAAATAATTGTTTACTTCCATCTTTATGAATGTATGGACTCAAGGTATTAGATTCACTTATAACTCACACTAGATTTGGATATGTGAACCAATATATGCATCAATGAACTATGGAAATGAATCAAAGAAATCACACCTCTAAATCATTTCTTCCCTGTTGTATGACATCATATTTTTATTTTCCAATAGTTTATTTGGATTATCCACAATATCTACTTTTCATGTTGTTGGTTCTTGTGGAGAAACAACGATGCCTTTTATCATTGGTTATTGTGGAGAAACAATAGGGATTCCTAATGATGGTTATTGTGTAGCAACATCAATGCTTGATGTAGAAATACTAATGTCTTTCTCATTTTTTTGGATATTTACTAAGGTGTTGGAAGAAGAGTAAGATGATGTAATGGTTTAGATGGAGTGGTGAAGGTTTTTAATTGAAAAATGGTAAGGATGGTATGGACATGCTAAGTGATGGTGTGGTCATGAAAGATAAAGGTGATAGTATTCTCCCCCCCAAATTGAATACTTTTTCCATCCTCAAGAAAACAAAAAATTGGTAAAGGAGTAGGATAAAAGAATAAAGAAAATAGGATTAATAAATTTCTCATATACAAATCCATAGCATTCAATAAATAAGATAAACAAATAGAAAGAAGAAGTGTACCTACACCTACCTAAGAAGTCCATGAAATTTGCAACAAACATATGATTTTTTATAGCAAGTTCTTCATAATCTTCCATGGAAAAAGAAAACATCTCCAAAAATTTGTGCCAAGGGATATCAACAAAATTTCCTTCCGATTCTGAAACAACTTATTCTACTACAGGTTCTTGTGGGGAAATATTCTCTTCCTCCTAGAGAATTTCTTCAACTCATTTCTTTAATTTTGGTTCTTGTGTTACACCAGTATGGCCTTTGAGGCTGGTTCTTGTGTGGAAACCTCAGGGAAGGTTGGTGTTGGTTCTTGTATGACAACACCTATTTCTTCTCTCCCATCCCATATTTTGTTCTTGTGTGACAACTATAGGGATTATTGGTACTGGTTCTCATGTAACAACATCAATATCCTTCGTTACTTTTGTTTCTTCTGTAGCAAGCATGGATCTGTGAAGTATTACTAAGAATAGAGACATGGTGCAAAATTTGTAACACTACTAATTGTTGAACATGGAGGAAGTGCGTTAGATAGGATTAGTAGCAAGAAGGTAGTGAAAAGAACTTTGATGGATTGGTAGCAACAAATTCTTGGAAACGTTTATTCAACATTGAAACTGGAAAGGTATCTTATCCTTGTAAGTGGGCCGATTTACTTTATTGGGTGGGGGAGTGGGTGGAGGATGTAGTAATGCAGTGGGAATTTTTGTCGAGGAAAGAGTTAGGTTGAATTTGTGATGTGATAGAAATGGTTACATATTTTGAAGGCATACACACCTTGTAAATGAGAAAATAACATATGTATGCATGTTTCTTTAAGGATATTAGTGTATGAAGGGGATCTTAGTTTTCAACCTGGTGATGGTAAATGAGTATGATGAATAGTGGTAAGGAATAAGGATGATGAAATATATATGGAACTTATATTTACTTTTTCAATGCTGGTCTTCACATTATCTTCAACTCAATTCTTTATTTGTCTTGTACTTTGTCTATCTACAACTTTATGAAAGGTTGTGGTCAGTGGCTGGAACACTTTTGTATCAAGCTCTTAGGAACATAAAATTTGAACATGGCTCATTCAACATCACATGATGTCACACTTCATTTTGTTTGGTGACATTCCCTTCAATAAAAATTGATCTTTAGAATCACTCCCGAGAGTTTGTTGATTCCTTGGGGACATGCAAAAGAAAACTAACATTTTTCATGCAACACAAGGTGAGATCATCGAGGAAAAGAGATTTGAGGACTTTATTCTTACAATAAATAGAAAATATCATTACACGTAATACATATAAAAAAGACCCAAAAAAAACAAAAACAAAAATCATATTTTTACCTACTAAGGAGTGGTGGCTATCCTAGACTACTCGACAACATTTTGTTGATAAAATATTAATTTCATGTCTAATTGGAGTTATTCCAAAGCCATGTTAAATTATATTCATAGGGATATCTCCAACAGAAACAAGTTTTTAAAAAAATATTTGAAATGATGTGTCAAAAATGTTGAGGAACAACCTATATGACAAAGCTAATTTCATTTTTTATCCTAGACCAATAGTCATGATTTTGGGTATAACTATTTTGTTTGATGATAGATTGACTTGATTCCAATTGGAGATGCAAGTATATTCATGTAGGTATCTCCAATATAAACATTTTATTTTAAACATAAGTAATTGATGTTTCAAATAAACCGGTGAACAATATAGGAAACATAATTTTAGCAATGCATATTTAGGGTAGATAGTTAATATTTAGGGCATACATTTCTCATACAATATCGAAATAAAGTGATTCTAGTTTGGTTGTAAACTAGATTCATAGGAGAATATATCCTAGAAACATGTTTGAAAAATATATCCATTTGATATACCAAATATTGATTGTCGCAATTATGTTCTCAATGACAATTATGTTCTCTATGAGGCTAGTGATCCCAATGCCACAAGAGTATGATCAACAAGCTACTTCTTCAAAATTGTGATCTGGGTTTGCGTGTATTTTGTAAGTGTATAAGTATCAATGTAATGCATCCCGATACCAAAAATTGTAAATACCCATGTCCTAAATTTTGCAAGATGATCTTCCCAAGCTCTTTAGCAAATGAAAAAATACCTAAAACAAAAATAAAATCAAACATCTAGTTCAAAATGTGGTATAATCATAATGGGATCCTGAAATAACCATCATGGCATCATGGAAAATAAAGAAATTCCACAAATTGTTTCGTTATCTATGAAATTGATATAATGAGATCCTAACATAACCACCGTGGGAACTCCAAAGCATCCACATAGTGTCTCACTATTCATGAAATAGTTTCCACATTTTGTTCATGAAAATTGGAATTCTTGTATGATGATTGATTGAATGTTTGATTAAGGAATACAACCATCATCAAATATTTGATTAGTGTTCATTTTTTATTATGCCTAAGGTCACAAGGATTAGGTTTAGAACATAGGTAATCAATGGTGAAGAATCAAGGGTTTGAAAGGCTCAAAAATGAAAAAGGATAATGGTTTAGTGGAAAGAAGGGAGCAGGAGAGGATATGATACTATATAAAGAAGATAAGGAGGGGAATGTCACAAAGATGAAAATAAAATATAAAATAAGGAAGGAGTGAAGAGGGTAAGAAAAAGATAGGAGAATTGAGAGAAGAAAAGAGTGAGAAAGAAGAAAAGCAAAAGTAAATACAACATGCATTAGGAAGGCATGAACATGGGTAGACTAAGATGAGAATATAATGAAACTAATAACTAAATTAACCCGAGATACTACATATTACTGATGGAAATAATGGAGATTCACCGCATACCCATTAATCAATCTAGACACAAGCTTGAAGGCTTCGTCATCCCCTTGACTCCTCCAATGGAATCCTCATTCATCAATTTTCTCTTCTTCTTGCCAAACTTCCTGTAAAATATATTAGTACTATGGGTGGCTCTTACTGCACCATAGAAAAAAAACCTTATAATTTTCATGCATACATCTATATGACCTAAGTTAAATGCAAGCCACTACATATGAAATCTTCCAGATAATGTAGCTATCAATCATCTCTATGGATCTCGATACCATGTGTCATCTAAAACTAATACAAGAAGTACTATCGTGCCCTTGATATCTCTCCGACAACGACTCCAAAAATGACAGTCAATTTATATACCACCTTTGAAGGCCTAAATCTTATTTCATTTATTGGTTAATGATGATTTTGTAAACTTGTGAGATGTCATGCACTTTATGTACGAGATAAAAATTCTTAATGTGCATTAGTTTATCTAATATGATTCTCAGAAATGGAAATTGCATCACCACTATACAAATTGAAATAACATTGCAAAAAGGAAACACACCACACTTCATCCATCATTGAATATTTCTTGTTATATATCCACCATGGTTGTAAATCAGGTTGTGTGCAAATTGAACTTTTCTATGACAATGCTATGTTTGGTATATAGAGAATCCAAAGAACACATATTAAAAGAGAAATGAAATCAAATGCAAACATAAAACACATAAAACACACCATACTTGCATAAAGTAAAAGACTACCATGATCCATTTGGAGTGAGCTTTATTCTATTAGGAACAAGGTAGTGAACTAAGCTACAACATCATAAACTACATCAAATCATAAAACACAATGGAACTATAAACTTAAAATCCATATGGAATAAATTCTCAATATGTTTTATTCACTCCATCATAAGTTGGACATATGATCCAAGAGTCATCCCCTTTGGAATGGATATGACACTATATTTTATACATGAGCTTGCTTGAAAACAATATCTAAATATAGATCCACTTGAGGATAATATATTCTCAAATGGTTAAAAAAATATATATAAATATAGATCTACTTGAGAATATCCTCAAGTGGTTAAAACAGATATCTAAATATAGATCCACTTGAGGATATAATATTCTCAAGTGATTTCAACAATTCATAATTAGTTCCAAGATTCATGCTAACTCTCCACATATTTTGGAATTCCAATACTTATGAAATTCAAAACAAGTCATCTGGGTTACAACAACTTTCTCAAAATTTATTTAAAATAGTTGATAATGGCATTGGGATCCCTAGATCCATGATATATACATGGGATACCTTTCAGTCTATAATAAAAATGGATATGCACATGTGGGCACATATAAATCTACTTTCCAATAATTAAAAATATTAATTTTTTTTTGTTTTCTTGTCTTCCTCAAGTGGCTACATGATTGGTGGTGATCAATTCCCTCCTCCATGGCATGTTAAATATTCAACACATGGATCTATAAATTCTCTTCACCATTAATTTGTTTTTTCTTCAACATTGTAGTTTGTGGATCCAATCTAATAAAAACTTGTTCACCCATGAGGCATCATTTCAAAAGTAAATACATAATACACTATTTCTCCTTAATGTTAATCACAACTCAATGAAATACTGAGAAATCTAATGGAAAAATACTTTGAGCCTAGATGATGCATATGAGCATAAACATGGGTTAATATAAGGTTACAAGTTAACATAAGGAATTAAATATAAGGAAAATAAGATGTCAAAAGATGATAATTTTATGACTCAATAGGTTTTTGGAGTGATGAATGAGGGATCTTCTTAATGCACATAATCCAAAAATTGATCCCCTAACTGAACCAAGTGATACAACTAGAAATTATCCCAATCACTCATTGACCTATAAGAACTAGATACTAAGGAAGATCTCCATCAAGGGATACCATCCCCATCCTCCTATCTCATTTTTCTAGTAGTATAGGATATAATACAAGGACCTACTAGCCCAATGGAGAGTAGAACCCACAACCTTGGGATATCTGCTTCAACATAGGTGATTATCCATGGTGGTAGGAAAATTGGCGTCGATCTTAGAGATATGGCGTACTATTCTAGCTTCGAAGAACACTTCATGGAACTATGTGGTACTTTTTGGTGTCTTTCTAATGAATAAGAGGGTGAGACCTCTACCTAATAACTGATGTTGAATTTTCAATTGTTCAGAAAACTAGAATGTAGGCTCTCAGGTTGCCTAGTTGGGATATAGATTATATTCCATAGAAATTCTATTAATTTGAGCAATGAAAATATAAATTGACCAAGAAATAGTAAGACTAGTTGAAAATGGAATGGTAGTAGTGAGAAGAGAGAGAAAAATAAGTTGAGTGACAAGAGGGGTCAAGAGAGAATGGGATGTGGAGGATGTCTCTGATGGATGGGTGGGTGAAAGAGGATATATATAGAGTGGAGAAATATTGGAGGTGAAAGATAGAATGAAAAAAAAAACTGAACAATGAGATTGAATGGAGAAGAATTATAGAGTCTCGACAAATCCCCATAGATGAGGAGATAACAATTCTTATATGTTGTACCGATGATGTGCCTTTTGGAATGTCGTGTCATAAATAGTTACGTGTGATAGTTGTGAGTGATATTTCCGAACTAGATTACTTGACCCTTCAACGTAATGTAGAACCAAGGAGCTCAACCCAAGCTTGTGTGAATCCCTTGATAGATATAGCACCTTGTATGTAGGTCATAACTTTGATCCCAATTGCAAATATTGGGAATCTACAAATATTTCAATCTATCTAATCCATCTATGTGAGTGGTGAAATTGTTGAGCTGCCAAAAAAGTTGAACTATGCAGATGATGTACTCTTCTACTTATTGTACAACCTACTCTAAGCCTACCCTATGAGAACTCTAGGTTGACTAGTTAAATTATAGGTGACCCCTGTGGGCCATAATACAACTTCAGCCTGCTTCCATTGATGAGTAACCTAATCCATTGCCCTTGTAATGTATCCAACTTGGCGACACTAGCTTCACTGATGTAGACCATGCGGAAAGGGCCCAACCAACACATATGTAACTTACCATGGTGTTGTAAATATTGTTGTGCATATGTTGTCATTGATGTAAAATGATCATGGATATGGTCAATTATAGTGCAACAACAGAAAGAGGAAGTCCTGAAAGAATGAAAACATAAGTGCATAGAAGGATCGAAGGATGAAATGATCAATGGAACATAATAGGATCAATGGTATAGAATTTATGGCACAAAGTATGGTGCAAAGACAGAGGAAGTCATGAAAGGATGAAAATAGAAGTGCGCAAAAGGATTGAACATGGAAAATTTAGGGGCTAAATTTTTCCCAGGGCTAATTTTCCATGATTTTTCCCAAAAAAAGATTTTCCATTCTAAAAATTATTCACCCAAATTCTATAGGAAAAAATCATTTTACCTTAAAAATTGCCAAAATTTTATAAAAACTATACAAAATCTTGACAAATTTGAATATTTTAACAAAAATATCGCCAAACATTTATAGTTGACATATAAAGGACCAGTAAGATTCTCCAAGGTTTCTACATATTTCAAAATAAATTTCCATCCTTAAAATTATCCCTAGTATCGAAGGACAAAAGGGTCAATAGTGCAGAAGGAAATTTGCATGGTGCTTTGAACTAGTGCGACAAATGGTGCAGCAGAGTGTGATGAGACAAAGTTGGTGCAATGGGATGGATTGTGGAAAAATGTGTGGAAGTTKCATAGAACAAAATCTGTAGGGCTCCTTAAGCAAGTATGAAAAATGGAACAATGGAGTGTGATGATATGAAGCCTATGTGACAAGTGACAAAACGAGAGAAATTTTGGCATTCAAGTGAGAAAGTCACCAAGGAGCACTAATAGTCTAGTGGGGTGACTGGGTGAGTGCAATYCAAGGCAAGTGTGACAGGATGAAGACTTGTGACTTGAGTCTTTGGATATTTTTCTATCTAYGTAATAGGTTCTCTGTAGACCTGAATGTGAATTGCTATGTCATTCTTTAGTAGATGCTCTTATAATACTAGGTTATGTTTTTGGAGTTGAGTTGGAGCTCATTCGTAGGAAGATTTGGTCCATTTGATTTAGTCAAAGAATTTACTGCTGTAATTAGATAAGAAATTTTCTTAATTTAGATAGAAGTATGTCCACATATAACCAACTGGACCTTGATCCGGTTAGTATATGTCCACAATATAACCATCATGTGTCCACATACTTTATTTACAAAGAAGTTTAGCTAATAGGAATTTGATATGGTTAAGATATGTCCACAATATAATTGTTATGTGTCCACAGATAGGATGTAGAACTCAAGAAAAAGTATTATAAATAGGGATGTGCTATGTTCGAGTGAAGTGTGGATTAGAAGAGAAGAAAAAGGTCATGAATTTTTCAATGAAACTGAATTGGAGACATATCATATTTCTTTTGAAATGGAGAGAAATATCCACTTCTATAAGAATTTTTAAACTGAATACAGGGTGGCAAGGTGGTGCTAGGGTGAGTTGAAGCTCATTGAGGATTGATGTCCTCATCATGTGTAATAGGTTGGTTCCTGAGAGGATTTATTTCCTAATTATATGTGACAGGTTGGTTCTTGAGAGGGTTGGTGTCCTCATTTTCTACGACAGGTTGGTGCCTAAGAGGATTGGTGTCCTCATTTTCTATGATAGGTGGCTCTCTATCAAGCTAAATAATTATAAATTGTAAGCTGTTTCTTTTAGAATAATATAAAGAAATATGTTATGTGGTTTTCTCTTGTATTGGGTTTCCACATAAAAATCCAGGTGTAATGTGTTTTATTTGTTGTGTTTTGATTTCTACATGTATTATTTATTAAGTAAGCATTTCTAAATAAATTTAAATTATTGAAAGGAAAAGAAATTGAGAAATTTGATACAATACTAATTCACTCACCCTCTCAGTATTGTTGTAAGTTATAAAAAATGGTATCAGAGCAAGGTTTCATCAGTAACATCCTAACAGTTGGAAGGAAGATCACACAAAAGCTATGCCAAGTCAATATTCTTCTTCTCATTCAACCAGACCTCCTCTATTCAATGGAACAAATTTTTCATTTTGGAAAATCAACATGAAGACCTACTTAATGTCTCTTGATATGGAAGTCTGAAATATTGTGGTGTATGGTTATAAAATCCCAACAACTCTTCCTATTGATGAAGTAGGTAAGAAACATTACTACATTAATTCAATATCTATGAATGTTATCCAAGGAGGACTTGTAGAAACAAAATTTGTTAAAGCAATGGAGTTGGAATTCACAAAGGAAATATGGGATAAATTGGTAAAGAGTTATGAAGTAGACGAGAAAGTGAAGTTGGCCAAACTTCAAGCTCACAGAATTTAATTTGAAATCCTAAATGAGTGAATATGAAATTATTGTAGGTTTCTTTCTCAGAGTAGATGAGATTGTAAACATTATGAAAGGTCTAGGTGAGAATATTGAATAAGCTATAGTGGTTCAAAAGGCACTGAGATCTCTTTCCTCGAGACTTGATGCAAAGGTTACTGCTATAGAAGTAATGAATGAACTAGATAAATTTACTATGGATAGGCTCCATGGAATTTTAACTACTTATGAGATGAGGACCGGGAATTTAAGAACAACTATCTCTAAAGGACACAGTCTTCAAGTCATCAGTCAATTTTTCAACATCTCAAGATCATAATTCATCAGAATACTTCTCAGATGAACAAGAAGATAACTTTGTAAGGAAACTGAAGAGGGGATTCAGAAAGTATAAAGGTATGTTACCATTCAAATGCTTTCATTGTGGTAAAGTTGGTCATTTTGCATCTAAATGCCCCTTCAAAGAAAACAACACCAATGAAAAATAAAGAAAAGGAAAGGATAAACCTAGGGAGATTAAAAATAAAAATTCTATTAAAAGGAAAAAAAATTACTAAAAAGAGGATAGAAGCAATTGTTCGGACACTGAAGAAGAAGAATATGATCTAGATACAATTCAATATGAAAAAATTCTCATGGATTTGGAGAAACACAAATTTGATCAAGAAAAAAAAGACACAAAAGACTATGAAGTTGTAGTAGACATGGAAGGAGAACTTGTTAGTGCACGAGAGGAAATCTCCCAGGTCAAGAAAAAGAGAATACTAAGGATAGAAAAATTACATATGTACAAATAAAAATACAATGAGATCAGTGAAGAAACAATCATCTTAAAAAATTAGCTAGAAGAGGATAAAAAAGGGAAGAAATATTGATGAATCATATAAAAGAAAAAGAGAACATATGTGACAAACTAGAAGAATAAATAAATGACTTAATAAATTATCTACATAAATCCAAGACTCAAATAAAAATCATAAAAGGATATAAAAATCTAGATAATTTTCTCAACAATTAGATATCACCAGATGACAAGACAAGGCTGTGATATAAGGAATGTCTGAAAAATTGTCAAAGGTGAATCAAACACCAACATGTCAACTAGAGAGAAGCCTACTAGTTATGCAAATTCTCTCAAGGGAAACAAAAGTCATCCTAACAAATCAAAAGATGAAAAGAAAATGCATTCAGAATTGGATCAAACCAACTATGCAAAAAAATATGAAGCAAGGAAACAACAGGTGCCAGAATTTATCAAGTTGGTAGACAAAGACAATTCCTACAAGTAAGTTTTTTCAAAGGCATCCAAATTTTTTCTATGGATATTGTTTCTCTTATGGAAACTTTGGACATAAGGATGTGGGTTGCGGGACTTTTAGAAATAAAAGAAATATAGGAATTGGATTTAGTAAACCTCGTATGGCTATGTTTCAAAATTCCTTCAATAATTCCTTCTCCCCTCTTCTAAATGACCTCAAATGCCACATATGCAATAATTTTGGACACAAGGCAAGTGAATGTAGAAGAATTGTGATTCCTATTTATAAGTAAGACATACAAGAATATTTACCAAGGTTTGGAGGAAAAAAAATAAAAACAAAGAAAATTGTGGGCTAGCTCTATATGCCAAAAATCAAGAAAATCAATGGTATATTGATAGTGGCTGCTCCAAGAACATGAGAAGAGAAAAGATTAAGTTTGAATTCCTAATTAAAGAAAAAGGTGGTAATGTTAATTTTGTAAACAATGCTCCAACTAGAATTAGAGGAAAAGGAATTGTTGTACTAGATGAAGATAAGAAGGGAAAGACCAAAGAACAATTTTTTTTATATGTAGATGGTCTAAGACATAACTTGTTGAGTGTAAGTAAAATGTGTGACCAAGGACACAATTTTCTCTTTCATTCAAAAGGTTGTAAATTAATGGATGTGAATACAGGGGATATTGTTGTAAGGGAAGTTAGAACTTCATGGAATGTGTATGTTCTAGAAGAAGGAAAATAAAATTGTTGCATTGATAAAACTGACGAGAGACGGCTTTGGCACAGAATACTAGGTCATGTTAGTTTTAATCATCTTTATAAGCTAGGAAGAAAATATGTTGTGAGTGTTGGATCATGTTGTCATTGATGCCAATGGTTCGATTGATTGATGTCAAGTGATTGATTGATGTCAAAGGATTGATTGATTGATGATTGATGTAATATAATATGTATTGTCCTTGATGAGAATGCATAG
>JASDQU010242682.1:73452-89507 GCA_032191745.1 Picea mariana
GAAAGTATAAATAAGATAGCAATGGTCTCTTGTAGATCATCCTTTTTGTGGATCAATGGAGAGCTTCTTGTGGGAATATATTTTGGAGTATTGATGGAGAGCTTCTTGAGCATTTTTGGTGTGGAACTCTTGAGGATATTGAAAATCTATAGGTGACTGAGGTAACCAAGGATATATAAGCTGAAATTCTGAGGAAATTGAAGAAAAGAAGGCTGAAATGCAAGGAAGGATAAATTCTTTTGATGGTGCTTTCTAAGGTATGTTATTTACAGGTCATCTCATCATTTTCGCTATAACTTTCTTTCTATAATGATTCAGATCTTGAAATTTCTATGAAAGTGAGGCAACATAGACAAGTATCTCTGGTTAAAAATTCAGCTTGTGGGTCGTTGTATTTTTGGAGTTACACTCCGTGGAAAATAGGGTTTGTGGCTAGTCCTGAAACTAGTCAAAATCAGGTGTTTCGGGTAAAAACGTCATAAATTCTTCATAACAGATCCAAATTCAGTGAGAAAAAATGTGTTGGTTAGGGTACAGTCTGTAGTATTCTATGTAACATTTTTAGATCATTTAATCAAATATTTTGTGTGGGGCACGCTCTACAAGGTCGCTCTCTAGAATAAGCCAGAATTTAGCAAGGTATACCATTTTTTCTATAACTCCTTTTCTAAGAGGTTTCAAGTAGTTCCACTTCGAGGAATTGCATAAAAAACACTCACGAAAATTGTGTATTAGTTTCATATCTTTATTCAGTACAGGTACAAAGTTATGATTATTTCAAGTTAGGGTTGTTGACTAATCCAAAACTAGTCATGGTTGAGACAAGCAGTTGATGAGTTGGCACATACATGAGGTGTATAGTTGATGATGTTGGTACATATTGATGAGTCATTTTTGAAACATGATTGGTATATACTTGGTACATGGTTGGATGCACTTGTTTATGGTATAGGTTGATTACAGGTTGTTTGGCATAGGTTGGTGCATGGTTGATGCTCTTGTTTATGGTACAGATTGATATCTGTTGAGGATTGTTGCCTCATCTCAATTGGTACTGAGAATGTAAGATGAGTCTTGCATATAGATATGGTTCTCTTGTAGAGTTGTACTCTATTCAGTTGTTGCTGAAAAACCCCCGGATTGAAGTCCATAATAAAAAGAAAAATTGTACATACTTCTTGTGTTCCTTGTGGAGATGATTTGTTGATGATATATTGTTGATATATGTTTCTGATATGTATTCACATCTAAATGATTATTAATGACAACAATGAGTAATGAGTAAATGTCGAATTCTAACTAATGAGTTTTCTATAAGAGGGAAGTTTTGGTAAAAAGATCCCCACACTCATTCACCCCCCCCTCTAAGTGTGGTAGGTGTGTCCAACAGTGAGAGATATGCCTAAAATTTCCAAACTCGAGAATATTGTATGCATGTCATGTTAGTTTGGAAAGTAGTCAGGAGTTCAATTCAAGGCAAGAGAACCGTCCACCACTCAAACTCTTGATCTGATTCATACAGATCTTTGTGACCCTACAAGTACACAATCACTTCTAGGTAAAATATATTTCATTTTGTTTATTTATTAATATACTAGGATGACTTGGGTTGGATTGTTAAAGCACAAATTCGAGGCTTTTGAAAAATTTAAAATATTCAAAGTGCAGGTAGAAAATTAAATGGACTTAAAAATACAATTCCTAAGCTCAGATAGAGGAGGATAATTCACATCTGATGAATTCGATAGTTATTGTGAAAAACATGGGATTAAGAGATAGTTTTCATTTGCAAGAACCCCTCAGTACAATGGAGTTGTAGAAAGGATGAAAATAATAGTTCAATAAATGGAAAGGGACATGCTTGATGAATCAAAAGTACCAAAAACCTTTTTGGGAGAAGTTGTTCAAACTACTGTTAACATTCTCAATAAAGCACAAATAAGAGTAAACATCAATAAAAACCCTTATGAGCTATGGCATGGAAGACTAACATAAATAAATCACTTCGATTTTTTTGGAAGCAAAAGCTACATTAAAAGAAATGCAGACAACTTAGGTAATTTCAATTCTAGAGCCAATGAAGGTATCTTGTTGGGACACTCCTCCCGAAATAAAGGATACAAGTACTACAACAAAAGGATCCATAAAATAATTGAGATCCTAGATGTAAAAGTAGATGAGGGACCATTTCATCCAGTGAGACATTAGCACCATAATTATCAATATGATGAATCAATCAACAATGAGTTACAAGACGATAGAATGGACGAGAAACAAGAACAATAGGATTCAGAAGAAGAGGAGAGAATGGAAACATCACAACTAAATACATAATCAAGGTATGTTCAAAAACGTCTTGGAACAAGGAAGAAAGTGTACAAACTAGAAGAAAACTAATAGATAAATCTAGTTATGCAAATTTTGCACTGCTATCCATGAGTGAATGAAAAACAATTGTGCAAGCAAGTCAGGATGACCATTGGGTCAAATCCATGAATGAAGAACTAGAACAAATAGTGAAAAAAAGAACTTGGGATCTAATCCCAAGACCCAATGAAAATAATGTAATTGGAACTAAATGGGTATACATAAACAAGTTGAATGAAGATGGAAAGATAGTCAGGAACAATGCTAGACTAGTATGCAAATGGTATGCTCAAGTAGAAGGCATAGACTTTGAATAAACCTTTTCCCTTGTTGCAAGAACTGAACAAATTAGATTTTTTTTGGAATTTGCATGTTACAAAAAGTTCAAAGTTTATCATATGGATGTTAAATAATCATTTTTAAATGGAAAAATAGAGGAAGAATTTTATGTGTAACAACATGAGGGTTTTTAGCTAACTGACAAAAATGATTATGTTTGCGGATTGTTGGTTACTATTGATATGCTTCAGTTTATATCTTTAATCAGCTTGACCCAAGGTTCATGTCTGCTAGGATTCCAACAAAGAGTCTAAAACTATCAACCCTCCTGGTAAAATAGAAGGAAATGCAACACACATAGCACGTTGTGTAGTCTCACCCGAGATAGTCTTAATGGGTGATTGCAATAATCACGTGTGTACAATCTAGGATTGAGTGAGGATCTGAGAAATGTGTGCTAAGAGTTCTATTTTAACTTATTAACACAATAAGTTGTTATTCATGATTGTGTGGAAATATAACTAACTCATCATTTAGTATATCAATAACTACTGAAGACAATAAAGAAAACATATGCATTCAATCATATAACATAGGTTTTACCATGGTTCACCCCCCCTAGGCTATGTCCATAAATATCTGGCTCTCAATCTATTTTATTATAGCAGTTCCAAAACTACAGCTCCATGCGCTTACAACTCCTCTTAGTCAGGTCGAGATCTATTATGAGGCAGACTAGATCGTGCCAAGGTCCTTGGCCTGTGACCTAACCCTCAATATCCACCCTCCTGACTCCCTTCTATCTCAACAACTTACAAAAAGGTTACAATAAGGTTCTTACTAACTAATGGTTCCAAAAAAATCCTCTCCTTAAACGCCTCTAAGTGTCTCTATATATCCTTTTCTGGATCATTATCCCTTACAATGTATTACAAAAATTATAACCCTAGCAATGTTGGGTCTTCCATGCATGCAYGTGTGCTGCTCTTCCTTCCAGTTGTTGCTTTCCTTGTGCATGCCTTATTTCCCAAAATYRCATTTCTTTCCGCTTTGGCCTACTTCCAATAGGCCCCCAACACTAACATGTGGCTCATACTGAGCCACCTAACCTTTGTGTTCTTCATCGATATCTCTGGTGATCATCTAGAACTTCTCCCTGAGCTCTATTTCTTGCGTTTGAACCTGCATGGTATTCTCCTTGAGTGTGTCTATTGTTTGTACTGCAATTTCATCATTGATAAATCCTACACACTCTGCCTAGGTATGTGCCATATATGTCTTGCCTTCCTCTGTGTGTGCAATGACCTCTGTTACTCACTCCTGGAGCAGTTCCATTTGAGCCTGGTGCTCATTTTTCGGTATCTACATGGTGGTGAGTTCTCCCTGTAATCTCTTCATATCTTGCACCCCTTTGACATGATCCATGATGGACATTGTCTTCTTCCTCTGCTTGAGGTCTTGGATAGCTACACTTATCCTTTCTTCTTCTTTGTCCCACTATTGGACCTGATGATCCTCTTCCGGCTTCATCTAGAGATATGCTACATTTTTGAACAAGTTGGTTGTTGTGCTGAACTATCATTCTATATCGTGTATTTTCTCTATTGCCTCCTACCTCCTTTTCTCCCTTACCTCCAGTGGAGTGGTAGGTGTGATATGCTCATGGAGATTCTCGATCTCCTGTTGATATTGATCGATTATCTGCGCAATCTAATCAATCTTCTATGTTGTTGTAAGTTTGAGCCCCTACGTGGTATTTTGAATCGTCTCATAAGCTCTGACCACTTTTTGTTCCAATATTTTAATTGTTGTAATTTCGCTATGTCTATGCATGCACAATATTGTACCTCCTGGGTAAAAATAACCTTTAGTTTATGTAGAGCCTTGGATGGTATCCACAGAAATACAAATTGTAATTGAGCTAAATCCTTTAGGGGTGTCTGCTCCACGATCTTGTCCATGTGCAACATGATGGGTGTAATGTGAAATGTTGCACTCAGTTGCAGTATTGTGTGGACTGTATCCCGCTCGCTAGCTTATGGTTCTCCTCCTCTTTGTGATGCCGAAGTTCCCATTTCTATGTTACTTCTAGCTTCTTGTGCTTCCCCAATCTACTTGATGAGATATCGCATGTCTGCTAGTTCTTCTTGCATTCTATCCATATGGCACGCAACATTCTCAAAATCCTCGGATGTGCGATCCTGAACCAATTGGGCTATCATTTCTACATCCTCCTCCATGATCGTGTATTCTAGAGGTGTTATATGTGCCTTCATATTCTTGTGTGCACACCCCATTTGAGTATATGGTCTCTTAGTTGGGACTCATTCTTATGGATTAGGACTTGGTGTAGTCCCCTGCGCTACCTTGGCTTGTTTATGCTATACTTGTGGCGACTGTGTATTATTCTTCTTCTCCTTCTGGGTTTCTGTCTTAGATGTCCCCTCCTTTTTCTTCTTTGTCTTGGCCTGGCCCATCCTTGGTTTCTTGGGCACTGGGACTTCCTGGAGATGTGTCTCTCCCTGTCTTGCCTCCTCTTTCTCTGTCCTTGAAGGTATGTCTTGAGTGAGGACTGGAATCCTCCAATCGTTTTCCCAGTCCTTGATAACCATTTCTATGTCCCCTTTTGTGATGCAATAGTGTAATTGTATCCATTTCTCATTGGGGTCCTTCTGCACCTTGATCCACATGGCATGTCGAGTGGCCTTGAAGTTGGATATGCCTTGATAGTAGGCAACAACCTGTGGTGTTATTCTCCATAGGTTGGCGATGGCCTCCTATAGATCGTGTAGGTATCCTTCAAATATAGTTGTGTTCATCTTTATATTCCTATCATCCGAAGCGATGACAAGTGATAATATCTTTCTCCATGATTGGGTTTGGGTTTGGTGGTGAAATATACACATTTCGGTTCCTTCCATCTCATAATGGGTATCAGCATGATCAACCATGAGTACTAAAATTATGTTCCTAGATCCTGTGCACCCTTGCAGTCATCTAGAAATAGATTCAAAAGATAAGGGGCCCAACTAACCGTGGTTCCCTCGACACACTCTGCGATAGCTATGACAACCCTAGCTGGGACTTCCTCCTTGCAGCATTTCCTGAGCAACTTATAGGCCATGATTTTTGCAGCCATTTTTGTCACAACATCATTGATCCTTTTGATGATGATTCTGTGCGTCCCCATTTTAGTGTCATATTTATTTTTCATCTCCTCCATCAGTTCTTTCTCCTTTGTTTTATCATTGAGAAATTGTGTGGGATCCATGCCCTATGATGGTAGCCCTGTAATGTGTCCAATGAGATCTACGTTTATTGAGATGAGCTTGTCTAGCCATATTTCTCTGCCATGTGTGACCGCCATCAATTGTTTGATGCAAATTATTGCATACTATCTTCTGGAAAAGTGTGGTAGCTCTAGCAGACCTAAAATCCCCATTTTTTCCAATCCTGCTATCCACTGGAGTGGCTGATGAACCAGTTCCCCAAATGGGTTGACACCGACTGTCTATAGGTAGAATTGTTTCATGAACTCTGGGAACTTGTACGTGTTTGTTACATTATGATTTGAATACTTTAGTTTATCTACATATCCTAACAAATCATCTTTCACATGTACCCCTTCTGGTATGTGCGGCAACACAATTGTTGCGGTAGGTTGTTTGCACGGTGACCTAGGTACTGTGTGCTTGTCCTTTCATGGTGGTGGTTGACTCAAGGTTTGAACGTTTATTGTTCATTCTTCGACATACTATTTTGGCCATATTGTGACATCTTCTAATGCTCCCTCCTGTGGATGTTCTGACACTGTTGTCTATGATTCGTCTAGCTCGACTTCTACTTCCTAATTTGTAGCCATCCCATTGACTCTCAGGGATTCTTCAAGGTTTTCTGGTTGCTCTTGGCTTCCTGGTTCTTCATTCTGTTGGCCCTACCCCCCTTCTAGCATATCCACATCCATGCTTGCTGGTACTATCTGTTGGGTTTCCTCTACAACTTTTGTGGGGTTTACTGGTGATGTATCGAGTGATGGGATTTCATCCACATTAATGACCTCTGGCGGATGTTGTTCATTTTTTTGCAATTGTACTTGTGCCCTGGTCCTAACTCTGGAATGTCTGGCAGTCTGGCTTGGTTCCGCTTGTTTGGGTGGTTCCATGGTGGTGAAAGTTGATCATCCATCAATGTTAGTAGCCTCTACAACCTCTGTAAACTTATCTTTGTGCTTTGTATGCTCTCTCATTCTCTGCTTCTTCCAATTTTGCAATCATCATTTTCTCCCACATCCTTTCTTTGTATGAGCATCATAATAATATTTTTGAAGATGTTACCTTTATGGAGGATTAAATGAACCTTAGGCTCCTTTGTACTTTCCATTACTCTCCCTTGTCGTCTCCATTTGGTGCAATTAATGTGGTGTCCCATCGATCCTTTCCGGCATTCAAGTCCACTTGCCTTCGTCATTTAGTACTTCTTTTGTCGTCTTTACCTTTCCTACTTGTTTCTATTTTGAACCGACTATTCTCATTTTATTCTTCGGGCTCATATTCCAAAGTGTGCATTCCCCTTCTCCTTTCAACTTATTATTCTTCTGTTGGTTCCATTTAATATCCTTCTCTTTTCTTCCCCCCCCTTTTTTTTAACCCTGCACGGTGACTTTCAAGTTGTGGGTGGTCAACTGTCCTTGTACAACTTTAGTTGGCTCCCGTTGATCATCCCTCTAATTTATGCGCCTAATAAGTATTTCAACTATGAAACTCCCCCATCTATGATATTTTTTACCTTGTACGGTCCTAACTAGTACATTCTAAGTTTTCCTAGGTGTTGAATGGATTTGTTGTCATACATCAACACTAAGTATCCTTCCTTGAAAGTTTCTTCTTGATATGTTTGTCATGCCAAGCTTTGTCTCTTGATTTCTTAACTTGTTGGTGGAACCCCTCTAGGATCCTATCTTCCTCCATGATCATTAGTTGATTCAGCTTTTCCTAAACTGCGCCTCGTTCTGTCATGTGTGTAATCATTGCTATGCGCAGGCTAGGTACCAAAAAATCTAATGGAACTACTGCTTCTTGGACATATACCAATCTAAATGGCATGTGTCTTGTCAAATTATTGCATGTGGTCCTGTATGCCCACAATACTGATGGTATTTTCAGGTCCCAATCATCCCTGTTGACATTACATATCTTCATTAGTGCATTCTCAAATATTTTGTTAAATGCTTCCACCATTCCATTTGTCTGTGGGTGATATGGAGTGCTATTTTGATGATAGACTTCAAATTCTTCAGTCATAGCCTTAATAGTGTTGTTAATGAAGTGATTTCCTTGGTCGCTCATCAAAATTCTTGGGCAACCAAATCTTGTGATTACTTGTTCAAATAGAAAGTGTTATGTTGTTTATGTGCTACAATATTTTACTGGTGCTACTTCTACCCATCTCGTCAGGTATTCTTTCATGGTGGTAATGTAAATTGCTCCTGTCCTCTTTGTCGGTGGGTTAATTGGTCCCACGAAGTATATTTCCCATTTTTAAAATACCTTCAATGTTACCTGTGGTTGAAACGACATCTCGTCCCTCCTATTGGGTTTATCAACCCTTTGATAGACATCGCATCTCTGGTAGTACTCTTTTGAGTCTCTGTGAATGGTTGGCCACCATAGCCCTACGTGCAATACCTTCTGCGCGGTAGCTTTGCCTGCATAATGTCCTCCTGCTATTCCCTCATGGTCTTCTGCTAAAACCCTTGGTCTTTTGTGTTCTATAACATATCTTTGCAAGATGCTATTTGCACCCATTTTGTATAAGTGTCCTGCGATCAAATGATAGTTTGCAACCCAAACTACCTGGTTTTTCTTCTACACGGTGTTATATTCATGTGTTGCATTACCTGTACTCAAGTACTAGATGATATCTAAAATGTATTCATCAGCGATCGATGAACAACGTCTGAAAAGTTTTCCTCTAAATTTGTAGGTTCTTTTCCGTTTGTGACCCTTGATAGGTGGTCAGGTCCCGCATTCAATTTTCCTGGTTTGACTATTACTTCAAAATAAAATTCTTGAAACAATAGTAACCATCGACAGATTCTCCCCCCCAACAATGGCTTGTTGACTAGGTATTTAAGGGCTGAGTGATCTGTGAACATATTAAAATGTTTTCCCAATAAGTAATGTATGAACTTTTGTAGTGCGTAGACCATAGCTAGCCCTTCTGTGTCTATTGTGTTGTAATTCTTCTCTGATTCTAACAGTTTTCGTCTCGTGAATGCTATAGGATGATCCAAATATCCTTCTCTTGGCTGCACCAAAATAGCCCCAAATGCTATGGCTGATGCATCTACATGTATGTGGAATGTCTTCTCCCATTTTGGAAATACCAATATTGGTGTTGTTACCATTTTTTCTTTCAGCGTATCCAGACTGTGTTGACAATATTCATTCCACTAAAACTGTGTATCTTTCCTTAACAATTTCTCCATTGGCATAGTAATATGCGCTTACCCTTTCATAARCTTCCTATAGTATCTTGTGTGTCCCAATGTCCCTCTTAGTTGACAGACTATTTTTGGTGGTGGCAAGTTAACAATTACTACAATCTTTGCAGGATCTACTAGTAAACCTTGTTTGCATACTATATGGCCCAATAGTATCCCAAACGGTGTTCCAAAGATACATTTCTTGATGTTTAAAGATATTTGGCACTCCCTGCATCTTTTTAACATCAGCTATAATACCTCTACATGGTATTTCAACAAACTATAGACTATCCAATCGTCCAAGTATACCTCTAGAAACTGGTGGATGAATTCCTTAAATATAGCGATGACTACTCTAGAAAATATTGCTGGTGCATTGTTCAGTCCAAACARAATGACTGTGTACTGGTAGGATCCCCATTTTGTAGAAAACATGGTCTTGTATATGTCTTCCTGTGCTATCTTAATCTGGTTGTAGYCTGAGAATCCATCAGTGAATGAGTAAACTCCGTGTCCTCCTACGTTCTCCAACACTTCATCCGAGAACGGTGTAGGGAACGAGTCATGTAGGCATGCATCGTTCAACTTCCTCAAGTCRACGCATATTATTATCCCGCCTTATTTTTTCTCCTAAATTACCATCGGGCTTATCCATTCTGATTCTTCCACAGATTCTATGATTCCAACTTCAAGAATTCTATCGATCTCAACTTTAAATTTTTGCTTATATATCGGGTTTAGTCTATATGGTCATTGTATGATCGGTCTTGCTTTAGCTCTGAGTGGTATCTTCATTTCTCCTAGCTCTCCCGCTATTCCCTTCATTTCTTTAAATCTTGTGGGGAACATTTCGTTGTACTCATGCAATAACTCTATTATGATTTCTATTGTTTGCTCATTCCAGTAGTCTCCAATGCTGGCCATTTTGGGATTCTCAACTGTCCCAATGTTGAATTTCTACACCTTGATCGACGAAGAAATTACTTCTGATTCTAGAGGTGGACCTTTCACTTCTCTTTCACCTTATGCTTCCTTGATATGAATATCGTGTCGATTGTCTTCATTGGGTGCTTCCTCCTGTACATGGTAGCCCAACAATAATTCTTTCACTGTCTGTCTGTTCTGTTGTTATTCTTCTGTTATGATTTCGACTTGTGGTTCCTTAATAAATATTACTCCTCTTATCTATTTAAGTGTTGCATCTATGTTGGGGTTCTCATGCTTGAATGAGAAAGTGACTATAAAATTTTGTTGTAGTACTGTCCAGCTTGCATTTCCTCTAGACAATTCTTGATCCGTGTACTAGTTTGTTGGTATGCCTTCTAAGGTGTGTACAAAATGATGAGGCCATTCCTATGGCGGTGTCATTTTCTACCATTATCTGCACTTATCGAAATGTTCCTCTGGTGACCCCTGTCCATCGTACTTCTGTTTTTGGTTTCTTCTCTGTTTTGCGCCAACCTTATGCACAGTAATCACTTACATTGGTACCAATCTATGATTGTTTCCTTATGTGCACCCCACCATCTTCCAAGTGTGGTGTTGGGTGATATATCGAGTTCTAACAATATCTAATTTTCTAACACTTCATATTCATACTGTGCCAAAAAAATTTCAAGATAATTCACTCTGTGGAAACTGGGTGGCTCCCTTATCTCTGAGCATACCCATCTTACTGCACGGTCTATTCTTGCGCACCATCTTGTGGAAACTCCGTGTAGCCTTTGTTACTAGTTTTCTAAACCAGTATCTGATCCTGTTGTAGATGAAGTAATTCTCCACCAACCGAGTATCCCATCTGTAGTTGGGTTTACGTAGTCCTCATTGCATGCAATTGTTCTGTACAACTGGTTGATTTCCTCTAAGTCTAAGCAAGTGGGTTCTACAAACCTTTCCCCTTCTGATGGGTCTAATGGTGCGATGACCCTATATTCTCCTGACTCAAATGTCATTTTTTATGTCTTTAAATTGATTATGGCCTGGTTATCAAACACCCAGTCTAGGCCAAGCAATGTTGGATATGGTGTTGTGTCATCCACTATTTCAATCACTTCAAAATCTACTTTATTGGGTACTCCATCTAGGTCGACTGTTACTCCTTTTAGTTGTTACCGTGCTTAAACAATTATGCTTATTTTAAACACTTTACAGAGAACTCAATGACAATCACAATAATGCAGGGAAGTAAGCAATAGAGAATTCAACATCATTCACACATATGAGATACACAGAGACAGATATTTCCTGAGGAAACCCATAAAGGGTAAAAGCCTCTTCTTCTTTATATGATAAGTAATCTTTACATTCTGTACATTATCNACCAACTCATAATGAGGCTACAACCTCTATTTTGAAAGCTACTACTTGCTGAGAGCACCAAATCTCTGGATTATCTAGCACCCACTAGAAGGAAGCACCGACTCCCTAGTTTCTCTAGAACCCACTAGAAGGAAGCACCAATTCCTTGGTTTCTCTAGCACCCACTAGAAGGAAGCACCAACTCCCTGGTTTCTCTAGAACCCACTAGAATGAAGCACCAACTCCCTAAGAGTTATAGCACCAATGGGATGGAAGCACCAACTTCCTAAGAGTTCCAGCATCAACTGGATGGAAGCACCAACTTCTAGTTACATAGGCACTGACCTATATATCAGAGAACCAATGTTCTCCCTTGCACCACCTTTCCACCCTAGTTTCTCTGGCTACAACCAGATGGAAGCTACAACTCCCTATGTTCAAGCACCCACTTGAACCTCTGAGGACAACAATCCTCCCTAGAACCTCCCTACCACCCTGAAATATTAATCTTTGCTACTAAAACTTATTACAGTGATATAATCTTCATCAATGGATTACCAGTCTCATCACTATTCTGCTACACTGCCCTACTTTGTCTACTTCACTGTCTTCTTGCACACATGCCTTGTGCTTTCTATTCTTCTTGCTTTTATGCTCTGTGCACCATGTCCATTCAATGCACCATTCCTCTTCTGTGTATTTCAACTGCTGAACATTGCCTCCTTCTACATGCCTGAATCACTCTCAATAGCCACCAATCTCTTCTTTGTTCTACCTTTTTTATTCTTTGTGTGCATCTTATACATCCTCTATTCACAATTCTTCTACATGATCTCCTCATGTCGACTTCTCTGCCTAATCACCATTGCAACTCTTCAGATTCTCTGGCTGTTAAACCCATGTGTTCATCATCACTGGGTGTTATGCCGAGATTCCTGAGCCTCTCCAGCAGTCGAGACTCTTCGTCTTCTCTGTCACAGTTGAGCTCATTCCCTATATTGCAGTTCCAGGATCCAACAGTCTTACATCTATCAATGCCTCTATGAACATTCTTCATGCCACTGGAATATGCCTCGAGACCCTTCATCTTCTCTGGTGATCAACCTGAAGTCTCTCCGAGTCCTCTGGCATAAACCATTAATTGTTTCTAATAGTTACACTATGAACCTCCAAGAAAACGCATTAGCAACTGAATCGCCAACCATCCAAGAGTCATGATTCAGTTTTGCTAACTGAATCGTAACTGATCGATTAACTGTGAAGAGAAACAATAGCCCTTCAATCAGATTTCCAAGTATCCAACACCATTGGATTACAAGCACAGGGTCTCACGTCGATTTCTCCATTTCGCATTTCGACATTTCGACATTTCGGCATTCTTGTGGTGAAGTGTTTCGACACTCCAACTCCCAGTATCCGAAGCCTACACCAAAAGGTATTTTTCACATTTTGGCATTTTTTGATTTTGCATGTCATGAATTCCTGTTGCGAGGCATCTTGACTCTCCAAGTCGCGATCTCTGAAATGGACTTTAGTTGTCAGCGCCTTCCTCCAACTCTCGACGATGTGACCATATCCTATGACCACTTGCTAATCATTTGAGCACTTCTTTCTTCAGATCAACGGTCCATGATCCGTGGNTCTCGACGATGTGACCATATCCTATGACCACTTGCTAATCATTTGAGCACTTCTTTCTTCAGATCAACGGTCCATGATCCGTGATGATTAGAATTCTATCCTCCACCCTGAAACTTCAGCTTTTAGGACTTTGGGGAAGTGTTGATGCTAAAACTCTCGAAACTAAATTCCTGGAATGAAATCACTCAATGACGTGTCGTGATATGTGTGTCTTCCATGTGTCACTCAAAATTGTGATTTCTAGGTTCCTGAAATGCCAAATCAACTTGACACTTGTCCTTATATGATTACGCCATGTGTCCTTTCTGACGTAAGATGCCACTTGTCCTTGCTGACATGGTCTACCACATTCACCTCCTGGGTTTGATGGCCCAGATTTGTCCTTGATCCAACAACTAGGATTATTTAGCAATTTTGCATATCGCGAGTTCGAGAGGTTAGGGAACCCCGTTCCTTTGACTTTCCAGTCAGTGAAATGATGATCTTTCACCACGTGTCCTATGGACCCAACAGTCCAGATCTTATCGTGATTTCAAAACTTCATGGGCCTTCGTCGTGTTTGTTTCGGGATTTCGGCGTTTCACATTTCACAACTTCGGGACTCCTTTGATGAAGAGTCTCGACTCTTGACTCCTTTAACTCCCGTTATCTAAAACTCCAAAATGGAGGTTAAGTCATGGTTTGATGTGCCTGTTTCAGGATTTCAACATTTTGCATTTCGCAACTTCGGGATTCCTGTGATGAAGAGTCTCGACTCTTGACTCCTCCAACTCTTGGTATCTAAAACTACGAAATGGAGATTAAGTCATGCTTTGATGTGCCTGTTTTGGGATTTCGACGTTTCACATTTCGAAACTTCAGGACTTATATGATGAAGATTCTCGACTCTTGACTCCTCCAACTCCTGGTATCTGAAACTCCGAAATGGAGATTAAGTCGTGGTTTCACATTTCGCAATTTTCTGCTGTGAGTTGCTTCCTTGACTCCTGGTGTTTACGCTTCTGAATGGGATCCAATGATCACTTGTTGAACTTTCCATTGCCATGCCTTTATCCCTGCACTATTGGTCATGATCTTTTCCATCAATGAAAACCATACATACTCTGCACTATCTCTTCTGATCTTATTGAGCTTGATCTGTTGTGTCTTCCCAAAATACTTTTGGTTCCCTCCTGACACATTATTCCTGTACTTGATCCATCGTTGTTTTTGTACTTGCCATCAATGACAAGAATACACTACCTGTAAAACATGCCAACAATCTCCCCCTTTGGCATTGATGGCAACAAAGGCACCTAGACTCTTTTCTCGCCCTTTGACATCAATGTCAAAGAAAACACACTCCCCCTAAGTTGTTGCAGTATTTTTATGAGGTATCAGATATTAAACCAACACAAACTCCCCTTGACAGGATGGACTCTCTTATTTGAGGCCTGCAGAATATTGGTATCTAAACCAGAGTCTTCTCATTCTGATTCTTGGACTTGTTCATCTTCATCTTCCACTGTATCCTCTGTAGAATACTCAATATTACTCACCTCTCTTACTGGGACTCCTTCATCAACCTTTTCTTGTCATAACTGGATGACTCCCACTATCACTGTTCTCTCTGCTTCTGACTATTTTCCCCCTTTGTTCCTAGAAGGTTAGCTTTCCTTGACAAGGTATTTCCGCTTGTTATCTCTACAGGATGTCATGTATATCATTTTGTAAAACAAAATGTTGTTGTTGAAGATGTTGCTGTCCTATTGAAACACTGCATAATTGTTACTTGTACTTTTTAAATAACCTTTGGATCTCCCCATTGATTATCATCAATCTCTATTACTACAATTTCATTTATCTTCCATGATGCATACAATCCAAGGCTTTTATGACCATATTCAATCACAAGAAAAAACCGCTACAACCACTCTCATACCTACTTTTCGTTTTCACAGACGAAGGACTTGTATTAGGTTTCTTAGGAGTATTGATTTCTTCCTTGTTGTATCCAATACCAGATTTGTCATTTGGTGATCTCTGACTATCCAAGAGCTTATCCAAGGTCATGGAGTTGTTTAAGAACTTGCTTTGGGTGTTTGACTTCTCAACCTTCAAAACTTCAGCTTCCATCTTATGACATGATTCTTCTTCTACTTCTTCCATGGGATAGATGCTAACTGAACATTCTTTTATTGTATCTGTGTCTTCTTCTTTACTTGCAGGGGAGGATTCAATATCAACATCATTAATTGTCCTTATGCCTTTATTCACCACTTGTCCTGAGTTTACATTTACCTTACACTCTTTGGACATGAACACCTCTTCACTGCCTCTGTCACACTTTTGACTTGTACTGAGCAAATTATGTTTCAGACCATCCACAAGTAGAACGTACTGGGCATCTCCTTTGACATTACTCAAACTCACCATCCCTCTATCCTTGATTTTACCTGGTTCATCTTTTTGAAGGATCACATTTCCTATTTTGATTTTACTTATTGACAGAAGCTTATCCTTGTCTCCAGTCATGTTCTTGGAACATCCACTATCTATATTCCCAGAGGCCTTTTGTTTTTGAGTTGAAAGTGCTAGACCACCTCTTTCACTATGTTTCCTTTTCCATGTGCTGGCCTTTCTATCTAACTTTATCCTTGGATCTTCTTTGTAATTCTTCAGATGGTAGTTTGCAGCTTTGTGGCCAAAGTTGTGATAGTTATAGCATTAAATCTCATTGTTCAATAGGTCAAAGTTATTGTTGCAGTGTTGTCTACTCATTGACTATTTATTATTTCTTGACCTCTTCAGCTGCATGTCTCTAGACTTAATTTGTCAATTTGCAATTTGTGATGATTTGTTACTTGGCTGTATCATTCTTTGTTGTGGTAGATATTTATTCCTTGGAAATCTTAATTGCTCATGTCTAAGTCTTAAGGAACAATTTACAGCTTTGTGACCAAAGTTAGAATAGTAGAAACAATATCCATAGAAAAATTCTTTCTAC